>CATKRY010000038.1:170265-267686 GCA_949775005.1 Orthosia gothica
TAAATATTATAATTTTTAGAAGTCAAATAAATTTTGAATTTAGTCATAAAATCACGACCTAGAAGTGGGGGGCCACCATTTTCTAAAACATAAATTTTAACATTCTGGCTTGATTTTAAATATGTAACCGTTGCAATAAAATAACCCACAGGCGTGATTTTGTGACCATTATATAAACACATTTTTAAATCGCTCTTCAACAGTTTAGTTCTAGAAAAATGCTGTAAATATAGGCTTTTCGATATAACTGAACTGCCTGAACCTGTGTCTAACTCCATACACAGTTCTATATCATTTAACGCCACTGATATTTTAATAGGATTATTGTCAACATACCTCAAATTAAAAAGTTGACATTCCCTGCAACCCTGAAATGTATCTATTTCTTCCGTACCAATATTACGCACATTTGACATTTTAACCGCACACAACTTTCTCAAATGCCCTTTTTGTCCACATACTAAGCACTTGTAGTTCTTAAATCTACACTTTGCCGCAACGTGGTTCTTCATACCACACACTGTACAACGCGCTTGGTTGCCACTGATGCCATCCACCGCGGTGGCCGTTGCCGGCGGAGCCCGCTTGACGTGACGCGGCCCTTGCGGCGCCAGCTCCCGCCCGCACGTAAAACACCGGTTCCTCCTTCACTGCGACCTCGCCTTCGCTGATGGTGTCGCCTGCGCCAACCACGCGCGCCTGTCTTGCGCATGACGCCTTCTGCGCGACCTCCAATGCACTTGCGAGTGTTAGGGTCTTGGAGTTACATTCAAAAAGTTTGTCACGCTCATGTCCTGTCTTAAAGCCCAGCACGAACCGGTCTCTCAGTATGATATCCAGTTCTGTGCCAAAATCACAGTATACGGCCAGGCCTCGCAGCCGTGCTGCCCACTCCTCGATGCTTTCACCGTCTGATCTTGTTGCTTCGTAAAATTTTGCCCTATCAGCAAATGTCGACCTTTTTGGCGTGAAATGTTTGTTGAGTACTAGAACTAGCTCGTTGTAGATAACGTCTTCGAGTTTCTTCGGATGAACCAGGTTCCGAAGCAGACGGTACGACTCGTCTGACAGATGCGTCAACAAAACAGCACTTTGTTTTGCATCTTTAATGTCGTTCAACTTGATAAATTGGGTCAATTTACCATAATACACTGCCCACTCTTGTATTTTATAGTCAAAAACGACTAAATTGCCGAGAAAACTTGGAATTTTTATTTTTATATGAACGCGGGTACTTTTTTTTTCGTCGCCAGATAATATGTATTCGAGGTATAGTGAAACGACCGTCTTACTCAATAGCTAGTTTATTACTGGATTACCCACTAGAGAACGATACATATATTACATTGTTACTTCTTCACACTCAAACGGCTGGACGGATCTGAATGAAATTTGGCACAGAGATAGATTATTTATTTATTTATTTTTTATTTATTTATTGATAGGAACACCAACTACACGTTTACAGAAAAACTTACACACAATTATACACAAAACATCATTCCGTGCAAACATGTCACTTATAGGTGAACACAACATATATACAAATTAGATTTTCGGTTATTCATTAGATTAGATGTAAGACTTATAAATTAATAATAACAAACATATAACTTATTTAATTATGGATTATATACAAAATTAATAAAAACATTTGATTAAAATTTATAATAGTTGATAATTGAAAAATATTCGATAAAATAAATTAAATTACATCGCTTAAAGAGATTTTAATAGTTAACAATTGAGATAATTATGAATTAGGTAATTTAAGTACATTATTGACTAATTGACTAGATTATTTTATGAAATGAAATGACTAGTGAGGAGGAGTAGACCACAAATCAGTCTCTAACAGGTTTTGTCTGAGCTTTGCTAAACTGTCGCAAAAAATGTCAATCCCGGTATCAGCGAAGATTACTCTATTAGAGATTGCCATCATTCGGTTCAAAGGAGCTGACCGACCAAGATTTGTGCGAGATGATTTGACAGCAAACGTTTCGAGTTTACGTACTGATCTTACTGGGCATTGGCGGGGCACACTAAGGAAAATATTACCAAGAAGTTGGGGTGAGGATATCTGACCTTTTAGAATTTTGCTAACAGTAGTGACATCCGCTAAAACGCGACGCTGTTCGAGCGAATGCCAACCAAAATGAGTCAGTCGCTGTGGGTAGTCAGCCCTGTATGGGCAGCTGTGATCTTTGTATCGAAGGTATCTGGTATATTTTTTTTGAACTCGTTCGATGCGATCGATGTGCACTCTGTACATTGGACTCCAAACTGGAGAAGCATATTCAAGGGTACTCCGCACGAAGCAATTAAAAAGTACCCTCAATGCGTGTGTCCCCCTAAAGTCATGATCAACTCTCTTGATGAAACCAATCATTTTGCCAGCCTTCGACAAGATGTTATCGATATGAGGAGTAAAGGATAGGTTACTACTAAGTAAGACCCCCAGATCCCTTATGACATCTACTTTCTGGAGTGCTATTCCATTAAGTGAAAAAGAAGAGGTTACTTTTTGTTTTTTGCGGGTAAATGTTATGTGCTGGCATTTACTAACGTTGAGCACCATTTTGTTTGCAGTACACCATTCATGGAGGGAATCTAAATCTGACTGTAGTAGTGCGACGTCTGATGTGGATTCGATAATTCTATACATTTTCAGGTCGTCTGCAAAAAGTGAGCATTGGCTGTGCTTAATATGGCTTACTATGTCGTTGATAAATACAATGAAGAGAATCGGCCCGGCATGAGAACTCTGGGGCACACCGGAAGTAGCATAGTATTCGGGCGAATGGTAGCCGTTTACCACTACCCTTAGTTTCCGGTCACATAAGTATGACCTAAACCATTCCACAAGGTTCCCACGCACCCCATGTCTCTCCAGTTTGGCAAGTAGTATCTGGTGGTCAAATTTATCGAACGCGCTGCTGAAGTCAGTATACAAAGCATCAACTTGCAGACCCGCGTCGACATGACTGCAGATATCATTGAGGTATAATGCCAGGTTACTGACAGTTGATTTTTTACAACAGAAACCGTGCTGTTCTGAGGCTAGTTGTAATTTGATATGTGAAGTTAGGTAGGGAATGACTAGGGATTCAAAAATCTTGGAAAATAGGGATAGCAGAGAAATAGGGCGATAGTTCTTAGCGTCAGATTTGTCTCCTTTTTTGAAAACAGGCAATACGTTAGCCCTTTTCCATTCCAGGGGAAATTGGGAAGTTTCAATTGATTTATTGTATATCAACGATAGTGGAAGGGAAAGATAACGAGCGCATCTTTTGATAAAGACTGCAGGTATCTTGTCAGGTCCAGCTCCCTTCGTGATGTCAATACGGGATAGTGCATTTAAGACTTGCCTTTCTGTGAATCTCATAGACGTTAGTGTACTCTGAGGAAACTTTTGAGTCGGCGGCAAAGGAGTTTGTATCGTGTTACTAGAGGAGGGGGCAGTTAACGTAGACGAGAAATGTTGAGCAAAGAGCTTGCATATGTCATCACCTGTACTAGCGGTCAAATCGTCAAGCTTGATTTCCGAAGGCATGGTGGATGAATTTGAGTTTTTACCCTTCACAAATGACCAAAAGGATTTGGGATTGGAGCTAATATTTTTTTCCATAGTGTGGACATATTTTGTATAGCAAACTTTAACTATTGACCGCGCTCTGTCACCAAGGAGTCTATACTCTATTTCATTGCGAGGGTTATTGTATTTCTTGAAGCGTTTTCTTATTTTTTCCTTTTCGTTAAGCACTTTTACAAGTGTTTTAGAGTACCAAGGAGGGAAGTTGCGCTTGACATGAGTGATTTTAGGAACTGTATCCTCAATGACTTTGAGCAGGCATACATAAAACGAAGACACCATAGAATCAACACCAAGATGCGACAGAAATATATTGTTCCAGTTTAGTTCCCCTAATTTTTCATTAACTAATTTGTAGTCCGCTTTCCTGTAGTTATAATAACATGATTTTTTAGGTTTTAGGGTGCTACAAATACCCAAGTCAAAATAAACCTCCAAGGGTGGGTGATGGTTGTCCACCTTTGACATAGCAATTGCTGATTTTTTTACTATAACATTATTTATATTTGATAAAATTAAATCAAGGATTCTATCTTTAGAGTTCGTAATATGGTTAAATTGGGACAAGGAATTAGTTGACATAAAAACTATCAAAGAATAGCCTAGGCTGCTGTTGTAGTTGACAGGTTTAGTCACAGTCGCGTTGGGGGTATGGTCTGCTTTCCATTCTATGGATCCCAAGTTGAAATCACCGATAATTATCACATCGTCGCCTGTAGTCTCTATGACTCTCGATGCGTTATCCAACAACGAGTCGAGATGGTGTTGAGTGACAGTTGGGGGGAGATAAACGGCACAGATATTTATTCTCTTACCTTCTCTGATTTTGATGCTGACCCAGAGATCTTCAGCAGAAGTTTCCCATTGGCAAGCTCGCATGGAATTTATTGCCTTCGATACAGCCATTAAAACTCCTCCGCCTTCCTTGCCATTCCGCGCACTAGAGCTCCTGTCTCTCCGATAAATGTTATATTGGTTGTTTAAGATCTCACCATCATTAATGTTGTCATTGAGCCAAGTTTCTGTAGCTACAATAAGGTCGTACTGGGTTATACTTGCTGCCGTGCTTATATCTGATAGTTTTGTCCTCATGCCTCTAAAATTCTGGTAATAAATGTTTAATTTTAATAGTTGTATCAGGGTTTTTTGCTAGATGTTGTCCAATATTGGTTTCTACAAAAGGGAGATAGCCTGAAGACTTTTGACATGCTTGGGACGAGCACCGTCATCTTTGCGTACAAGTATGCGCCCGTCACGAACCCAGACGTATTTGTAACCCTTTTCTCGAGCTACTTTCCTAGTCTCAGCGTGGATTGCCTTATTCATAGGAGACAGGTGCTCAGAAACGAAAACAGGTGACTTGGTGCCGCCGTAACCCAAAAGGCTAGAGTTTAATTTCTTGTCCTTATCCAGAGACTTGTTAAATTTCATAACTGAGGCCAAAACTTTATCACGTATTCTCGTGTTACGCAGTTTTACAACTTTTGAACGTGGACGTTTACTATCCAAGTCAAGTTTCCTGATTCGAGTTATTGACAGGATATCAGGTTCCTGAATGTTGCATGACACTACCTTGCCCAACTGTACCACAGTGCTGATGAGGTTCTCGTTACTGTTTTCAGGAAGCCCGTTAATTTCAACATTTTCTTGGCGTGTGTATTGTTCGAGCAGATTTAATCTTGCTGACATATCTGATACAGCAGTCCTTAGCCCTTCATTATCAGATTTCAACTGTCTTATAGTATCCTTATTTGTTTCACAAATCTGTTTCATTTCATCAAACTTAGCGCTCATAAATTTCACAGATTTTTCGAATTCGTGCAGCGATTGAAGTCTTTCCTTAATATCTTGGAACTCCTGACTAAAATAACCTTTTAGTCGATCGTCGATATTGACGATTCGATTTCACGGCGAATGGTGTCTACTAGGTCTTTATTTGCAAACTGATCACCGTGCACAAGATTATCGTCACTGCCGTCCGTACTAGTGGGAGAATTGGCGAGGCGAGGACGCTTATTTCGAACAGAGACGTTCGCAGAGTTGGAATGAGTAGATTCAATACCCTGAGACTCGGTTTCTGATGGTAGTTGAGGTGTAAGCGGACCCTCTGAGCGAGGCAGAGTTCTTTGTTTGTTAGGCATTGTTGACAGTTAAATGGGTCGGCGACTTAACAATGCGATACACCAAATACTTCTTGGCTGCCTAATTAACACAACTCAGTCAACAATTATCAGTTATTCAAGCGCAGAGTTTGTTTACATTGATTGAAGATGACATACACAACAAATAACAGGCGCGTTCCAGTCTTGTCAGGTGAGTTGTGTGGTAAACGCAGCATGCGCAGGCGCCGGCGCGGTGAGGAACAGCATTATAGTCTGGAATAGCACATAGGATACTTTTCATCCCGGGAATATGTTCTCTCGGGATAATTTTCGGCTTTCACGGATCTGGGTGAAATTTGGTATGGACATACCTAACAAAGGAAAGGAGGTTTAATTTGGTATTTGGTAGTCTGCTCTTTAGGGTTCCGTACCCAAAGGGTAAAAAGAGACCCTATTACTAAGACTCCATGGTTCGTCTGTCTGTCTGTCTGTCTGTCACCAGGCTGTATCTCATGAACCGTTATAGCTAGGCAGCTGAAATTTTCACAGATAATGTATTTCTATTGCCGCTATAACAGCAAATCTGTATAACTGTTGTGATAGTTCTGGAAGTGGTGAACAGAGTGTAGTTGTTTTACTTGTTATATCGTCTCGTACGACGGGTGGGACCACGTCTTGAGTTGGTAGATTATCGTTAATTTGTGATTCAACTGTTTGTTTATATTGTTGGTCACTTAACGCACCACTACTCTCACTCTCAATCCCCATTTTATTCTCCGGCGAAACGGCATTCCCACCCCTTATCGTCGATGATTCCCCCGTATCATCCTTAGGACAGGCAACATCTGAAAAAGGCATTTTGGACGTTATCACTTTCCACTATGTACATACAGCTACAGAGAAACCTCACCCCTAGAAGTGTATAAAAAGCGACATCTATGGGTAGGAGGATATACTAGGACTTTTACGTGCGCCGCGTGCGCCGCGTGCGGGCCATCCCATTGACCACAACGAAGTTAGTTTTCTGTAATTATTGACATCTATTCCACAAGTAAGCGTGCAAGATACCCATTTAACAATAATTGTTTACGATATTGATACAAAATTTTCATGCGCTAACTAAAATCAACATATTTAGACAGCCCTGGTGGTATTCGTAGTATACCACCAGGTCTGTCTAAATATGTTGATTGCGATTGGTGCGCGCCATCTTTGTGATATCAATGAAATTAGTTTTCTGTAGTTATTGACATCGATTTAAAATTATCATGCACTAACCAACATCACAGGCAGCACTGTATTGCTATAGAGGGGTGTTGCGGGTTGAGGGGAAGTAGGTATAATAAAAATAAAATTTAATAGGTATATACTTATATAAATAAAATAAATAAAAACAACTGCTTAAAATGCGGTTTTCAAAATAAAGGAGATTCACTTATATACGTAGTAAACATTTTTAAATATTTTTATAAAACACAAAAAACTACAAAAAAGAAAAACATTTAAATATATAAAAAATAGCAGCCCACCAGTATCGGCAACAAAAAAAAACAGAACAGTATTATTTATTATCCTTACGGTATTAATTATTATAGTAACGAACGAAAAATGGAGTTTCTTGTGCGTTCTTCTCCATAACAAGCTACATTTCCGAATGCACGGTAGAATCAATTTTTATTACTTGTAAATTTTATCGTTCAAAAGTGCCGCATAATGGCCTACTTGAAATAAACACATTTGACTTTGACTTTGAGTAACCCAATTTAGAGTAACAAATATTTATTTACTGAAAAAAAATGATGTAGTTTTGAATATTTCAAAAGAGATCCAACATGTTACTCACGTTTGAAACAAAAAGAACAACAATTTACATCTATAGTGTTGTTTGCAGATGATACTTCACTTTTGTTTAAACTTAAACGGCAGCAGCTGGTTACTGACGAAGTAAATAGCGCGATCTCAAAAGTAGTTCACTGGTTCAATGTTAATAATTTACTCCTTAATGAAAAAAAAACCAAATGCATTAAGTTTACCCTACCTCACGTTAGGCAGGTGAAAACTGATGTGTTGATAAAGGGCGAAGAATTGAATCCTGAGAATAGCACAGTATTTTTAGGCTTAACTTTGGATGCTAAGCTTCAGTGGGGCCCACATATAGATAAATTGTCAAAGAAGCTAAGCTCCGCAGCATATCCTGTTAGAAAAATTCGTAATTTAACTGACATAGAGACAGCCCGTTTAGTATACTTTAGCTATTTTCATAGTGTAATGTCGTACGGTATTCTGTTGTGGGGAAATGCCGCCGACATCCAGAATATCTTTGTTTTGCAGAAAAGAGCTGTTCGATCAATATATAAATTAAGCCCGAGGCACTCTCTCAGAGAGAAATTTAAGGAGATTAATGTAATGACTGTGCCCTCTCAGTATATTTATGAAAATCTTTTATATGCTCATAAAAATATAAAATTGTTTAAAAAATACAGTGATATCCATAACATAAATACTAGGAACAAACACAAATTTGTAGTACCTACAACAAGGCTCAAGAAGATAGGTGGCTCGTTTAGATGTCAATGTGTACGCTTTTATAATAAGCTTCCAAGCCACGTACAAGATCTAAGTCTTAATAAATTCAAATCATTCATTAAACGTAAGTTGTGTCAGAAAGCGTTTTATACTATTAAAGATTACGTTGAGGACAAAAAGGCTTGGGATTGAGCTGCTCCAATTAATTTTGATTTTTTATATTTTGCACCGTGAATTTTGTTTTTAATTTTGATATTTTTTTTGTTTTCTTGCAATGACAAGAATATTTACTTTTTAAAGTATTTTTTTTTTTTTATTGTGAATGTGAAGACTATGTGGATTTTTGTTTTTTATTATAACTTAGTTAGTTTTTACTCATGGTCTGGCAGTTTGAGTAGTTTATGCGGCCTACCCGAATGTCCTTTCTTTGGTATTGTTCGTCGAATCGTTGAGCTCCGTAAATTCTGAGTTGAGCTGCTCGGTTATTGACAAATGCGTGCACTGACTGGACAGGTCCACTCAATCTGGCTGGTTCTTTCCTCAAAAGACCATTTCAGACATATGTCTACATGGTCTTCACATGATATAACCAAGTTTTTGTCAAGACTTTAAAAGAGACTGTGACCTCTGAGTTTGTTTCGGCCTTTCTTCTCAGAGTAGTCAGATAGGAAACGCCGACCTCATCTAGTTTTAAAAAATATGATCGACATGTAAAAGTGTTTGTACAAACCAACTTACAGAAATAAAATCATTTATCATTTATAAATATTTGTTCCGTGCGGGAATTGAACCCGCGACAAGAAGCGCAGCAGTCAATCGCTCAACCACTGCGCCAACCGTGCGCAACTATTCCTTTACTATTGAATATTTGTAAAGGAAAATCATGGTTGACCAAGTTGAAAGCTTTGCTCAAATTAAAGAAAACGATCAAAGGGAAAGGTATTCTTCTATCTCGCTTTTTTAAGTACGAGTATGCTCACTTGGGTGTGATCTCCGCGAGAATATCCTGAGGCAGTACATCTATGAGGTTCAGCAGATGTGACAGTGGCGCCGGCGCGGCGTATACCTTCTCTTCCACGTGTGTAAGCTCCGCGTTGCAGTAAGTCGTCGAGACTTCTACTAACACCTGCGGGAGATAGACTTACGTCATTTATTTATTCGTTTGTCCTCGCACTGGAGCGCCTTGTTGCAACAATTACATCAATAGAGCACAACTATAAGTCCAAGTTTCCTCACGATGTTTTCCTTCACCGTTGTCAGCGATGTCCAAGATAAACTAAAGTAGATATGAATTTAAAAAGTCATATTGATACTTGCCCGGATTGGAACCCATGACCGAGAAGTGAGATCTATAGCAGCAGCTATCTGTAGCGTAGCGGTGTGTATATTTATGTATCTATATTTTTTGTTTGTTTCAATCCAGTACTAACCCAACAAGTGTCAACTGTATTAAAGTGAAGAATTTCGTTTCCATCCACAGTTTCTATTTTTATTTTTTTAATAAAACATTCTTGCTCTTCCTTTTAACTTTAGACATTGGCAGAATAGTCGACATCGGCTTTGCTTGCCATAAAATATATAGAATAGAATAAAATAGCATCATAGCATAATTACTCGTCTGCTCGTGTTGTTCGAATAACGACATAAAATTACAATAACATAATGTCTCTATTAAATAACTGTTTTTAAAGTGAAAATAATCATCCTTTTGGAATTAAATCAAAGTTTAACGTGTAATGCTCGAGAATTAAATGTCGACGTAAGTGAAATCTAAACTATAATCAATTTATATTTTAATTTTTTGCCATTAGATATCTAACTTTTAAATTTACTTCTTTATAGTGAAACACAGTTCGTTTATGGGTGCGACGGTATCAATAAACTGGTGAAGTAAAGTTTAACAGCCAAGGGCCACGTCCGATAGATTACACAAATCAATCCAGCCGTCATCGTGATATTGTAAATAGCCAAACCACGAACTCTTTTACAACCACCCGATCTGGTGCTATAAGACATGGCGTTTCGCTTACCACTGTCTGAAGATATTTACATGCAACTGGGATATGTAATCATAAACCTGCCAACAAAAATTAACTAACCGAAGATCATCGTCAAGCCAGGATAAAATTTGCAACCATTGCAATTTGTTTTAATAATATGGTAAATGGAATGAGATCAAGATTAGAAGTTATAGAAAATAAAGGTTACCCTCTGCGTTATAATTATTATATAGGTTTGCTACAGTTATTTTTTTTATTTTAATTGTTTTTTGTAAACAGTTTAAAAAAAATTCAAGAGATGTAAATTGTTGTTCTTTTTGTTTCAAACGTGAGTAACATGTTGGATCTCTTTTGAAATATTCAAAACTACATCATTTTTTTTCAGTAAATAAATATTTGTTACTCTAAATTGGGTTACTCAAAGTCAAAGTCAAATGTGTTTATTTCAAGTAGGCCATTATGCGGCACTTTTGAACGATAAAATTTACCCCTGCCCTGGTGGTATTCGTAGTATACCACCAGGTCTGTCTAAATATGTTGATTGCGATTGGTGCGCGCCATCTTTGTGATATCAATGAAATTAGTTTTCTGTAGTTATTGACATCGATTTAAAATTATCATGCACTAACCAACATCACAGGCAGCACTGTATTGCTATAGAGGGGTGTTGCGGGTTGAGGGGAAGTAGGTATAATAAAAATAAAATTTAATAGGTATATACTTATATAAATAAAATAAATAAAAACAACTGCTTAAAATGCGGTTTTCAAAATAAAGGAGATTCACTTATATACGTAGTAAACATTTTTAAATATTTTTATAAAACACAAAAAACTACAAAAAAGAAAAACATTTAAATATATAAAAAATAGCAGCCCACCAGTATCGGCAACAAAAAAAAACAGAACAGTATTATTTATTATCCTTACGGTATTAATTATTATAGTAACGAACGAAAAATGGAGTTTCTTGTGCGTTCTTCTCCATAACAAGCTACATTTCCGAATGCACGGTAGAATCAATTTTTATTACTTGTAAATTTTATCGTTCAAAAGTGCCGCATAATGGCCTACTTGAAATAAACACATTTGACTTTGACTTTGAGTAACCCAATTTAGAGTAACAAATATTTATTTACTGAAAAAAAATGATGTAGTTTTGAATATTTCAAAAGAGATCCAACATGTTACTCACGTTTGAAACAAAAAGAACAACAATTTACATCTCTTGAATTTTTTTTAAACTGTTTACAAAAAACAATTAAAATAAAAAAAATAACTGTAGCAAACCTATATAATAATTATAACGCAGAGGGTAACCTTTATTTTCTATAACTTCTAATCTTGATCTCATTCCATTTACCATATTATTAAAACAAATTGCAATGGTTGCAAATTTTATCCTGGCTTGACGATGATCTTCGGTTAGTTAATTTTTGTTGGCAGGTTTATGATTACATATCCCAGTTGCATGTAAATATCTTCAGACAGTGGTAAGCGAAACGCCATGTCTTATAGCACCAGATCGGGTGGTTGTAAAAGAGTTCGTGGTTTGGCTATTTACAATATCACGATGACGGCTGGATTGATTTGTGTAATCTATCGGACGTGGCCCTTGGCTGTTAAACTTTACTTCACCAGTTTATTGATACCGTCGCACCCATAAACGAACTGTGTTTCACTATAAAGAAGTAAATTTAAAAGTTAGATATCTAATGGCAAAAAATTAAAATATAAATTGATTATAGTTTAGATTTCACTTACGTCGACATTTAATTCTCGAGCATTACACGTTAAACTTTGATTTAATTCCAAAAGGATGATTATTTTCACTTTAAAAACAGTTATTTAATAGAGACATTATGTTATTGTAATTTTATGTCGTTATTCGAACAACACGAGCAGACGAGTAATTATGCTATGATGCTATTTTATTCTATTCTATATATTTTATGGCAAGCAAAGCCGATGTCGACTATTCTGCCAATGTCTAAAGTTAAAAGGAAGAGCAAGAATGTTTTATTAAAAAAATAAAAATAGAAACTGTGGATGGAAACGAAATTCTTCACTTTAATACAGTTGACACTTGTTGGGTTAGTACTGGATTGAAACAAACAAAAAATATAGATACATAAATATACACACCGCTACGCTACAGATAGCTGCTGCTATAGATCTCACTTCTCGGTCATGGGTTCCAATCCGGGCAAGTATCAATATGACTTTTTAAATTCATATCTACTTTAGTTTATCTTGGACATCGCTGACAACGGTGAAGGAAAACATCGTGAGGAAACTTGGACTTATAGTTGTGCTCTATTGATGTAATTGTTGCAACAAGGCGCTCCAGTGCGAGGACAAACGAATAAATAAATGACGTAAGTCTATCTCCCGCAGGTGTTAGTAGAAGTCTCGACGACTTACTGCAACGCGGAGCTTACACACGTGGAAGAGAAGGTATACGCCGCGCCGGCGCCACTGTCACATCTGCTGAACCTCATAGATGTACTGCCTCAGGATATTCTCGCGGAGATCACACCCAAGTGAGCATACTCGTACTTAAAAAAGCGAGATAGAAGAATACCTTTCCCTTTGATCGTTTTCTTTAATTTGAGCAAAGCTTTCAACTTGGTCAACCATGATTTTCCTTTACAAATATTCAATAGTAAAGGAATAGTTGCGCACGGTTGGCGCAGTGGTTGAGCGATTGACTGCTGCGCTTCTTGTCGCGGGTTCAATTCCCGCACGGAACAAATATTTATAAATGATAAATGATTTTATTTCTGTAAGTTGGTTTGTACAAACACTTTTACATGTCGATCATATTTTTTAAAACTAGATGAGGTCGGCGTTTCCTATCTGACTACTCTGAGAAGAAAGGCCGAAACAAACTCAGAGGTCACAGTCTCTTTTAAAGTCTTGACAAAAACTTGGTTATATCATGTGAAGACCATGTAGACATATGTCTGAAATGGTCTTTTGAGGAAAGAACCAGCCAGATTGAGTGGACCTGTCCAGTCAGTGCACGCATTTGTCAATAACCGAGCAGCTCAACTCAGAATTTACGGAGCTCAACGATTCGACGAACAATACCAAAGAAAGGACATTCGGGTAGGCCGCATAAACTACTCAAACTGCCAGACCATGAGTAAAAACTAACTAAGTTATAATAAAAAACAAAAATCCACATAGTCTTCACATTCACAATAAAAAAAAAAAAAATACTTTAAAAAGTAAATATTCTTGTCATTGCAAGAAAACAAAAAAAATATCAAAATTAAAAACAAAATTCACGGTGCAAAATATAAAAAATCAAAATTAATTGGAGCAGCTCAATCCCAAGCCTTTTTGTCCTCAACGTAATCTTTAATAGTATAAAACGCTTTCTGACACAACTTACGTTTAATGAATGATTTGAATTTATTAAGACTTAGATCTTGTACGTGGCTTGGAAGCTTATTATAAAAGCGTACACATTGACATCTAAACGAGCCACCTATCTTCTTGAGCCTTGTTGTAGGTACTACAAATTTGTGTTTGTTCCTAGTATTTATGTTATGGATATCACTGTATTTTTTAAACAATTTTATATTTTTATGAGCATATAAAAGATTTTCATAAATATACTGAGAGGGCACAGTCATTACATTAATCTCCTTAAATTTCTCTCTGAGAGAGTGCCTCGGGCTTAATTTATATATTGATCGAACAGCTCTTTTCTGCAAAACAAAGATATTCTGGATGTCGGCGGCATTTCCCCACAACAGAATACCGTACGACATTACACTATGAAAATAGCTAAAGTATACTAAACGGGCTGTCTCTATGTCAGTTAAATTACGAATTTTTCTAACAGGATATGCTGCGGAGCTTAGCTTCTTTGACAATTTATCTATATGTGGGCCCCACTGAAGCTTAGCATCCAAAGTTAAGCCTAAAAATACTGTGCTATTCTCAGGATTCAATTCTTCGCCCTTTATCAACACATCAGTTTTCACCTGCCTAACGTGAGGTAGGGTAAACTTAATGCATTTGGTTTTTTTTTCATTAAGGAGTAAATTATTAACATTGAACCAGTGAACTACTTTTGAGATCGCGCTATTTACTTCGTCAGTAACCAGCTGCTGCCGTTTAAGTTTAAACAAAAGTGAAGTATCATCTGCAAACAACACTATGTCATGGTTATCCTATATGACTTACAGATAGTTGTTCCGGCTCTGGGTGTTGTGAATGTGAGTTAATATGTTTGTAAACGCACCCACGATACAGGAAGAAATTCTTAGTGTGGGACAACGTCTTTATTTAAAAAAAAAACAAAAGCATAAAAAATAGTAATTGATTGGATGGCTCACTTTTTATCGTATACGTAACCTCAACAGGAAAGTGGCTTCTAGAGTGGTATGAATGGGACGTATAATTAGTGCGTAATCTGCTGTGAATGTGCGCCACATAAATAATAATAATAAATGATAAAATAAAATAATCTTTATTTCGGACAAGTAACATCCATATGGGTTAGTAAACAAGAAAACTTATACCTATGTTAGTACTCTTAATTTCTAAAAAAAATTATTTAGTAACGAGGTTGTTGTTCCGAATGCATTTCAGAACAACATACGCTAATAACGGAGTATCGTACCTCCCGGCTATGGTTTTTAGGATGGAGTTGGAACTTGTCCGCACTCTGCAGAGCATAGAGGCAGACCTCTGCCTGACGATGGCATGGAAATCATCGACGCGTGATTCCGCGAACATACCTGATGCATTGCAGAAACGGGGCAGCCCCATCAACATCCTAAACCCGTTATTATATTGGACCCGTAAGGCGCCGATAGCCCGCTGAGTGTAGTTGGTCCACAGGCTGCATGTGTAAAATATTTGGCAATAAGCTTTAAAAAGTGTTATTTTGACTGCCTTGCTACACCGTGCAAACCTGCGTGCCAACATGTTATACATACCTAATAAGTGCGATCGTCGTTTTTGAAAAAAAAACGGAAATAATCCATTCCTGATGGAGTAACGTTAACGTCGTTACAGCAGGAACATTTTAAACGAATGATTGGCGTGAGAAATATTATACATGGGCAGAGAGCTTATAGTTGTGCAAGAATGTGCGCCGAAAATATAATTAGTGCATCATCAGGTTTTCGAGATATTGCATTTCCTGCTGTCGTAACGTTTTGCAGAATCGTGTATCTCTAAAACCATTGTATGTGCGCCTGTAGAATAAACATACAGGAGTAGCTCTTGATATGTGCGTACTTGTGCCGGAATTAGATGTAAGAAAATAGATATAATTTAAAAAATTTCAGAGTGCTTAAATGAGAAAACGTATAAGGGTAAAAAACAGAAAAGTAACAGATAAGAATTATTGGGGCCAGTTTATAATCACATACTTTTACAAGAAAATTAGAAGTAATAATAAAAAGTAAAATTTGATACTTATTAATTATGCTTTATAATAAGAACAATATTTTTAAATATTTTTTTATTTTATTTATGGTTATAACACTCCTAATTATCTTGGGAATTTGGAAACAATTTAAAACTTTCGCGTTTTATAATTGAAAACAATATAATTATAACGGGAAATTTAACGCGATGATTTCGATTGTTTAAATCGAACGTCGGTCGTTGCAACACGGTCGAAACGTCGGGCGAAATAGGTAAACAAACAATCGAAATCATCGCGTTAAATTTCCCGATTTATAATTATATTGTTTTCAACAAATTAAAAGTCTATGAAATAAGAAAGGAATTGGGTAGTTATGATTAAAACATTTTTTTATTCTTATACAATGTGAACAAACCTTAACCGTTCTTAAGTGTTACGTCACAGAAAAAAAGGAAACGGTATGATAACATATATGTGACGCATCAAGGATGGCCGATAGATGTAAACCATCGGGGAGTCAGGATGTGTCCCTTAGGTTAAGACATCGTGTGTGGGCAGGTTAATCAAACAAGTTATTCGATACACTGGGTTTATTAAATATTCACAACTCACAGTTACAATCCTACTTACTAATATTTCGGATCGACACTGATTCTACGACGTGTTATTTCTACGGCTGTCAGTACTCAACTGCCTTCTTCCCCACCACGTAAGTGCTTATAAAAAGCGTGCCAATGCGTAGTTGCTCTTGATTGCCGCCGGAGGCGTGCTTGTGATTTGTTTTGACGTCCGTACTATTGTCTTAACCCGACACGGCCATCCTGCAAGACAGGCGCCCTCGTCTGTACCTCATTGTCAGGGTTTACAGTGTATCGAATCATGTAGAAATCTTCATGGATGTCCTGAGCCCTTGGGGAAAGCTAAGGGGTCTGTCAGACTCCTACTGACTAAAACCAACAATAGTAAGTCATGATCACGAAATAACCTATGGGTAAGGGTGTAAAGATATTCCAAATTTAAAAATAGCTAAGAACTTTATTTTACAGAAGTTTATCTAATATTTTGATTTGCCTACATAGTTACGGTTCACAATATAAACTACAATATGTATTTAGGTCGAGTACACTTTAACAAACAAAAATACCAGACAAATGATGCACTAAAGTGTCGTAATGCTGAGATATCGTTACACGCGACTGCGATGCCACTGCTGATATTGCAGATACAGTTTTTTTTTTAAACCTTTGTCCCACACTAGGATTTTTTCCTGAATCGTAGGTGCGTTGACAAACATATAAACTCACATAAACAAACACCCAGAGCCGGAACAACTATCTGTAGGTCATACAAAAATTATAAAATTAATGGTGATTAATTATTATTTTCCTGTATTCCAGGCTGATATCCCCGAAGCCCAACACGTACACGTTCACGAAGGCGATGGCGGAGAGCGCGGTGGCCGAGCACGCTGCGGCTGCCAAGTATGCCATCGCCATCTTCAGACCTAGCATAGGTCAGTTCATCATCTTACTGCCCTTGTCCCATGTTTCTTCAACCGTACGGTTCTGCCCACCGTCACGTTGTCACTGACTCCCTTTTATTTCATATCACTCCTCAAACAGTCCATCCATATTTTCTTAGTCCGTACCGTTCATCTCCATCCATGCACAGTTATATTAATAACTCGTTTAGTAACATGCGTTTCATTCCTCGTCGTCACATGACCATACCAGGACAAACGGTTTCCTTTCAACTTTTTTGTCACTGGTGCCACTATCATAGCCACTTTCCCAGCATACGTCAGTTACTGTAAGTTATTACTAGATAGAAAAATATTCATATCAATACGTACGCGGTAGCCGAGCATGTGACCAGTGCCAAGTACGCCATCCGCTATCTTTAGACCCAGTATAGGTCAGTTACCAGTTATGCTTTTGGCATTAAGTTCGCCATTGTACCTTTGTGCATGCAGTTTTAAATAAATAAATCATCATCATCATTTCAGCCGAAAAACGTCCGCTGCTGGACATAGGCCTCCCCCAGGCGTCGCCACATTGACCGATTCCGTGCGTCTCGCATCCAGCGCCTTCCCGCAACCTTAACCAGGTCATCGGTCCACCTAGTGGGAAGCCTTCCAACGTATCGTCTTCCGGTTCGCGGTCGCCATTCCAGAAGTTTTCGGCCCCATCGGCCATCCGTTCTGCGAGCAATGTGCCCTGCCCACTGCCACTTAAGTTTGGCAATTCTTCGGGCTATGTCGGTAACTTTGGATCTCCTGCGGATATCATAATTTCTGACGTGATCACGCAAGGAAATTCCGAGCATAGCCCTCTCCATTGCCCTTTGGGTGACTTTAAGCTTTCTGATAAGGCCCATTGTGAGCGACCACGTCTTGGTCCCATAGGTGATCACTGGCAACACACACTGGTCATAGACTTTTGTCTTGAGACACTGCGGTAAATTGGACGAGAAGATACCACGCAACTTCCCGAACGCCGCCTAGCCGAGTCGGAATCGACGGTTGACCTCTTTCTCGAAGTTGGACCTACCCAGCTGGACCGTTTGTCCCAAGTAAACATAATCGTCTACAACTTCGAGTGTAGAGTCTCCGATCTTAATAGGACTGGGTGTTACATGGGCATTCACCATGACCTTGGTTTTATCCATGTTCATTTTAAGACCCACTCTTTCGGAAGCTCTACTGAGGTCATCGAGCATTTTACTGAGGCTCTCCATGGTCTCAGCCATGACCATTATGTCGTCGGCAAACCGAAGGTGAGTGATGTACTCGCCATTAACGTTGATGCCAAACCCCTTCCAGTCCAGAACCTTGAAGACGTCCTCCAGCGCAGCAGTGAACAGTTTTGGAGAAATGACGTCTCCCTGTCTTACGCTGCGCTGGATATGGAATAAATAAATAGTTTTAATCAAACCTATGTCAGGCTGTAATCAAAGCCATGGCATCCTACAAAGTAGACTCCAGACTTATTCTGGATGCTATCCAAACCCTAAACAAGCTTGGGTAGCTTATCAGGGTAAGGCTGATGTGGGTCCCTGGGCACAAAGTAATCCATGGTAACGAAGTGGCAGATGACTTTAAGTTTTGTTTTCAAACAGTGGTGTTTGTAAGTCAGTGAGCGGTCCAAGGTGGCACCAAGGTAAACAGGGTGGTCATTGTGTTCTATATTAGCGCCTCGCCATTTGATGCTTAAATTTCTTGAGGCCTGACGGTTTCTCAGGTGGAATGAGCATGAATGTGTTTTAGACGGGTTCGGCCTTAATGCATTATTTTCGTAATATCCACTGAGTTTCAACAGAGCCTTTTCGAGGTTGGTTTCGGCATCCTCAAAGTTTGTGGTCCTCGTAGCCAGTGCCAAGTCATCAGCGTAGAGGAATCGTTCTATGTTCATCGTTCTGGGCTGATCATTGGTATAAATATTAAACAAAATAGGAGCCACTGCCTTGGGGTAAACCATTCCTTGAAATACGCCATCTGCTCTTTTCTGAATTAAGGTGGACTATAAACCGCCAATTACACAACATTTCTCCCAAAAGGCGTATGAAAACTTGATCGTCTGTTAAAGTTATTAGTTTGAACAGCAATCTTTTAACGTTGACCGTGTCGTAAGCAGCCGACCCCGATTATTTGGTTGGAATCGTATCCGTCCTCTATATATTGAGTGAGTTGGAGGATTTGTGCAATACAGGCTTTTCCAGGACGAAAACCAGCTTGCTCCGGGATCAAACTAGGCTCGACCAGCGGTTGGAGGCGATTAAAGATAAGCCGTTCAAATAATTTAAAAATGTGGCATAGTAAAGAAATTGGGCGATAGTTTTTAGGATCCGTTAGAGGTTTACCAGGTTTGAGTAATGTCACCTTAGCTTTCCTCCATTGCTTGGGTAGTTTTGTGTTCTTCAAGCATGAGTTGAAAAGATCAAGCAACCATGAAACCGTTAAAGTCTCTTTGGACAGAGCACTATAATAATACTGGTAGCTGTCTAGCATGTTACAGCTGTAGTGACATAAGGTGTATCAGTGTGGTTTTTTGTCAAGTGGTTGTGTATATTTCAAAATAACTCTCTTTACGATTTTAATACATCTTATATATTTGCCTGATAAGTCTTTCACTGAAAAAGGTACCTGCATTAGAAACAGCTACTGGACCCATGTTCTTTAGTTGTTCTACGCAGATGTCATCCACCCCGGCGGCTTTGCCATTTTTAAGGGACTTTGTTTCTGATATTATATCAGAGAGTGTGAAGGGCTTGCTGATATCAGTACTACCGGTTGATGGTGTCGCAGTTTTGGGGATTTTAGGGAGTTTGTTCGGGGGTTTGTCGTTTAAAAGAAGTTGATGGGCTATCTAGCCCATCAACTACAGCCAACCAGATGGTTGGCTGTAACTTGATTCGGAGGTGTGGGCTCAGGGGGGTCGCTAGTGAGCTTTCGAAGAGTGGACCATGCTTTTTTACTATTTTTGTTCATATCTATTTTGTCTACTGTGTTCATCCACTTTTACTTACGACTTTCGCTGACTTTATTTAACAGTTTTTCCCCCGCTGCGATAGTCTCTTCTGCAAAAGGGTCATTAACGTACAAATGCTGGTAGGATTCTAATAATTTAGAAGACTCGGGGTTCAGACCAGCAGCCTAATTGTGTAAGTAAATTCGGCAAAGGAAACTATCTGTTTCTTTCCCAAAAACGACTTTTCGTATGGCGAAAAGTCGTTTTTGGGAAATGATGAGTTTTTTTTTAGTTTTTTTTTGACAGATGGTTTCCTTTGCCGAATTCACTTACACAATTAGGCTGCAGGTATGTATTGAAAGCCGCAACCTCTGGGAATAAATTAACGGGAAGTGGTCCGGACAGCTTCGACAAATTTTTCATGGTTATGAGGCCCTGGATCGAGAGAATACAGTTTTTGATCTAAGGTCTCTGCGTTATGCTCCCAGTCAGCTTTTGCAAAGTTAAACCTGCGTCTAAATGGCACTGTAGTTGGTTTAATAGCAGCTTACATGACATCGGGCGATGCTGCGTACGAGGTATCGGGGCTTCCACTCTCTTGAGACACTTTACTTGGCTTATGTTTAAACTGAAAAAAATAGATCAGGATTATATCCACGTTTCCATCGGCCGCTGTTGAAGGATGCGGGTTGTTTAGCATCATCACAAAGTACGTAAGCGGCGGCGCGCCTCAGACAGAGAGTGCACTACGAACAAACCGCCATTTTGAACGCCCAAATTGACATTATGATTTTACAGGGAATAATGGGCAATATTGGACCGAGCTCAGTCGCGGCTGTCACGCGTGCTTTGTGCGGGCGTTTTTTATCACGTCATTCATACAAGTAAAATTTCAAAATTTAAAAAATCCCCGACACATTTATCTTGCGAAAACACCCCAATTCAAACAGTAAAACGCCCATAACTTTTGAACGGCTGTACCGATTTTATTCAAACATAGCTAAGAACACTCTCGCCAAATTCACCTTTCAAACAAAAAAAAAACTAAATCAAAATCAGTTCATCCGTGTAGGCGCTATGATGCCACAGACAGACACACAAATAAACAGCAACACACGTGAAGCTTATAACACCCCTCTTTTTCCGGCGGGAGTTAAAAATACTGTAACGAGGTTGTATTGGCTGGGTTGCCCTTATTAATTGTTACAGGCCGAATATATTTATGAAGGATTTGGTTTTCAACAATTGTCAGGCCACCTGAAGGACATAGCACGTGTAATTTGATACATACTTGTAGCTATTTACGTAAGCTGCGACGAAATCTTTAATTCTGTGCTTTCTGCTTTGTGATCAAGTGTTGACAAAATGAATGAAAGAATATCGGTTTAGTTTTTCTGTTAAAAAGTTTTTATTCGCAAGATATCGTGTCATAATTACGTGTTTTGATAGATTGACGATTGAAGCGTGTCTAATACTAAGTATGTTATATGAAGTTTAAAAAGCATGAAATAAAAAAACAAAACATTTTAAAAACTCCCGAAACGTATACCTCTAAAAAGCAAAAAATAACCCTCGTACTCGCGTCGGGGAACCACTAAGTAAATAAAATAAACTGCTGTAATCGTTGGCGTTCGAGGTTAGGTGAGGTTTACGTGCCGGGAGGTATATTTTTTATTATTTTGCTTTATACTGGGTTTTGTGTCGGAAGTTTTCTAAAATTTTAATTTAATTTTTATAAGTAATGATATTCTAATCTAACACTCTTTTATTTTTAAACACAACAGGGGTATATTTTATAATAAAATACACTTGCTTGTTTTAAAAATAGTAACGACTATTTTAATGCATTTATATTTTGTGGTACAAAGGGCCTCACTCATATTTTACAAGGAAAACTTAACAAAAATCCTAAATCTAGACACGTCAATAAGCGATGTATAGCCAATTGACAGCTAGTTTAATATATAATTAAATGCTTACAATAAGTTAAAAACATATCAAACCGGAATAGGGAATTTTACAATTCGCTTGAAACACGAATCTTCTGTGAAGTCTCCAATTATTATGCGACTGTCTCGGTCACGGAAATTGGTTGTGTAGCATAGTCGGAATGGTTGACTAGGCGGTTTATAGATAGAGGTAACGGTGTAACTTCCAGTATCTATAGTTATCATTTCGATAGAATTTTCGGAGTTGCAGGCAGTGGAGACCAGTGTTACGTTAGGTTTTGTGAAGATGGCGCTACCGTGTTTAGGGTGCGGGATTTCAGCAACTAAGATATGTCCAGGTATTTGCGGCCGTGTTTGATTGTGATCTGGGTGGGTTTCTTGTACGCAGATAATATCACTTTGCGTAGTTAGACAGAGTTCAGAGAGAACCAGCGCTTTGTCGGAAGAAAAGTCCTCAATGTTGTTCGAGATGACGCTCAAGGCAGGCTCAGAGAGACGTAGTCAAATCAGGGAATAGTTTTCGGATAAATTAAGGTATTCCGATTGTAGTGGCTCTGATAAGGACCTTTGGTCTTGATCCTGGGGGGGGCCGTGAGGAATCATCGTGGTGAGAAGATTGGCCAACTGGACTCTGCGTTACCGAGTGCCAGCTGTTACCAGGGTGCGCCGGGCGTTTTATTATGATCTGGACGCCGCTCGAGGAGGCCCTTCTCATGCACCCCAAACTACAACTACTTCACTTACTAGGAAGATTAACAGCGAATAGTAAAATATTCACTACGGATCTTTGTGTCTCTGAATTGACTGCAAGACGCTGCGCAGTAGCTTTTTTTGTGTCAATATTTAAAGCGAAGATAGCATTGTATAACTGTATCTTTCACTCGCTTACGTTAGTCGCATTATCCTATTTTGCTCACTCTATGCAGTTAAACTGTTTCTTGCGCAATATTTGACAGAGCCAATTACAGAGACACAAAGATCCACTGTGAATATTATACTTAGTGGATATTAGTTTTTTCCTAAGCTTTACAATCCATCAACATCAATGTCGTTTTATTCGTTTAAAACTATTTAACAAAAACTCCATCCGACTTCCAAAACAAAACACTACAAAGAGGAAAATGACTTTACAATGCATATCCTCGAAAAGAGCGGTTTTCCAAGCAGCCAAACTGTGCGGAAAGTGTCACTTTTTTTCACTAGTGCTTTTTACTTTCCTGTATTTTTTTAATTTTTGACTTCAACGTCAGCCCGACGCATAGAGTTTTTATTATTTGAGAAAAGTTTTAAAAATCAGTTATGTACAGATTATCATTCATATAAAAGGTAGAATAAAACTAATACTTCATTTGAGGCGTTTTTAATTACTCCAGATTTAGATTTTGATCAATAGATTAATTTTAAATATTATTTAAATATGTTTGGCAGAACGTATATTTTGCTCGTGCCTTATTTCGTTACGATGTGACAGCTATTTGCACATGCGCAGTAGATATGCCCTAGAAACTATTAGTTAATCTGTGGATATGCTGAACGCGCTTGAATAAGCCCGCCATTTTATTTATGTATTTATTTCCTCGCACAATGCATAGTAAAATGTTGTATGATACACGTACGTAAGATGATTTCCGACTTGTGTCGATTTATCCACTCACTCGCTTCGCTCGCTCGTGAATAAAAATGCCACTCATCGGAAATCACCTACCTTCCGCACTTGTAGCATAAATAACTATTCTTATCCGATGCCGGTGTCGAAAAACGGAAAACAATAGGTACCAAAGACAGAAGTCGTATTGTTTTTTTTTGTAAAAGTTTTTTTTTATGTCTTTTTAGTTTTTATAGATATCTCCGATTACCATGAAAATAATTTATAGCCGAAGCAAATCTCATGACGATTCCAATAAGCCCAAAACACGACTAGGGTACATTGTTTTGTTTCGGTGTTCCAGTGCCTACCTGCCGGCTTCATCATCAGCACAGTTCGATGGTACCATTTCATCAGTACCATTTATTTATAAGTATTTGGTTCATCATAGTCGGTTATCTGTTCGGGATATCTTACATCCGTGACATACGTATTAATCAGTTTCAGTGGCCATCTGTGGTCTTCTTCATCAGTCCCAATTCACCAAATGCTACTTTCTGAGTGCAAATGATTGCATTGTTGATGAAAACACAAAAATCGCTGTATATATGACTATCATATTTGAGTAGTGCCCTCAATGTAACCAGGATCCCATCATCAGATCCTGACCTGACAACTATGGGACCACCTGGGAAGTATACCTTTTCAAACAAAATAAGAATTTTCCAAATTGGCCCAGGCGTCTTTGAGTAATCGGGGAACATACATACAAATATAAAAAACCGACAAAATGAGAACCTCCTCCTTTTTTGAAGTCGGTTAAAAATATCACTATTTAGCAGTGAGTAGCAAAACTAAATGTTATTTCTATTCGACGCCAGCTGATAAATATGCGCCGGCATATATATGGCCTAAATATCCCTATTTACATAATTTATTCTTACTACAAGACTGCATTCAAAGGTTGTCTTGAAAAGATCGCTTTTAGCGATAAGGCCGCCCATTGTGTCACCCAGTGTAATATTTTCTTCGTTTATACTTTCTGTAACTTATATGGTGTACATAATAAAGAATATTCTATTCTATTCAATGATACTTGTTCTTCATGGTATACGTGGAGAAAAGATAACATACATGTTACAATCAATAAAGTAACTATTCAAGCGAAAATAATAGTTAGGTGCAACGATCTAAGTAATTATTTACTTGAAATATCCTTTTTTTTCAGTGGTATCATCACTCCGCGACCCCTTCCCCGGCTGGATCGAGAACCTGAACGGCCCGAGCGGCGTCTTGGTGGGCGCTGGCAAGGGGTTGTTACACGTTTTAAGCTGCATCGGGAAGCGACGAGGTGATATGATCCCCGTGGATATCTGCATAGACACGCTCATAGCTGCGGCCTGGGAGACTGCTGTCGACGAGTGAGAGACTTAAATATAATAATAATAACACTATTACACTAATATTATGCGAAAGTTTTTGAGTGTGTTTGAATGTTTGTTATTTCTTCACGCCAGAACGGCTCAATGGATCTGGATGAAATTTTGCACAGAGATAGCTTATAGTCAGGAATAACACATAGGATACGTTTTATTCCAGGAATATGTTCCACCGGGATAATTTTCGACTTTCACGCGGGCGAAGCCGCTAGCAGAAGCTAGTAAATAATAATTATTGCGTGCTCTAATGAACCCTAGGTCGGTAGATTCTATTTTGCCGTAACATGACGAGCCAGATTAAGAGAGATACAATCCGCAGGGCAACTTTGTGGTGAGCTGGTGGCCAGTGGTGACACCACGGACCTGATCTCCAGGGAGAAGTGAATAGGTTTATGCGACGTGGGGGTTTGTGTTACTCCAAACTGTAGCGTTACATTTAGCTCCGGAGAGCTATACGTAAGCCACGTTAATAAAATTAAGAATAAAAGGTTAAAAATTAAAATTAAAGCTATAAAAATAAAAGGGTATTAAGTATAAGGCCGGCTTCAGACGTCGTGGGCAGCTAACCAGGAGCAGGTCGGGCAGGAAGTCGTGGAATGCCCGAGGTAGGCAGGTGAGCAGGCACCACGACGGACATGCAGGCAATCGGGCAGGTAGGCAGGTCAGCAGACACCACGGGTAGGTGGTCAAGGCAGGAAATCAGGCAGGTAGGCAGTAGAGTAGATAGCAGGACGGATAATCAGGCAAACGGGTAAGTACGTAGGCTCCGAGGTGTGTGGAGGCCGGCTATGGCTCAATACGCCAAACAGCGAGGCCTTTGACGTCACGAGATGGCCGTTGAGGGTGTAAGGTGTAAGTCTCAGGAAATAATGCTCTCGGGAACCACACAAAGTATATATATTTAATTGGTGCACTTCAAATAATAATAGTTTTTACATAAGCGGATAATTCACCGTTTTTAAGAGTTACAGAATAGAAAATGGCATTGTAATGGTATCACAGACTCTTGGCGTTCAGGCCAGACCTAAGACTGAAAAATCTGAAACCCGTTTTTCATTCGATTTGCAATCCTTTCTAAATTTCAAATTCAAATCTCAATAAGACCAGAAGGAATAAAAACGGCTTTACAAAGGCGGGTCAGTCTGCTCTGACCTTACAATAATGTACAACTAGCTTAAGGAAAGGTCTAGGTATTATAGTCCATGGTACCTATAGTATGTCTATGGCTTTAAGAAAATAAAATAGACAGACATATGTCATGTCAGATAAAACGTCACAGTAGAAAAATATTACAAGAAGAATTATAAATTACGAATATAATTTAAGTTTAGATATTTAAAACAGTCAGAGATAACTAAATATGCTTTCCAGATGTAATAATACAAAGAATATATATAAAAATGAGTTACACAAATTGATGCGATATCAAAAGATGTGAAGATGGATTGTGGAGTGTTATGAAACGTAAGTAGATCTTTAATAAATACCACATTTCCCCGATGACCCCAGAAAAAATTTCAACTAGAAGAAAATTTTGAGGTTTAATCCTTGCTCTATCACACAACATCTTTCATACTTTCGTCGAACACTCTCATTCAATCACACGTTAGGGGATATAGTTCACATTCAATGACGTATACTCCACAAGGAAATATTTATTAAGATATAACGAAGGCTTATTTATTTTGAATAGGTGTCGTAACCCCCTGTTTGAAAACCCTTTAAGAAACTATTTATTTAAACAAGAGGAACTCAAAGAGGAGGAGGACTCAAGTATTTAAGAGGGAAGTCTCAAGTCTATAAGAGGAGGAGGACTCAAGTCTATAAGAGGGAAGTAGGTTGAGAGGGAACTAGGTTTGAGAGAGAAGGATACAAGAGGGAAAAAAAAAATATTAAAGAAGACTCCACGCATTTGGCTTATATTTAAAGAGTTACGGGACCGCTCTTTGCATATAAGGCTTTCCGAGTTATGCAAACCGCTCTAAAATAACACCTCATTCTTTAAGAATAAGATTCAAGGGAATTAAGAAGTTTAAGAAGACTCCACGCATTTGGCTTATTTTTAAAGAGTTACGGGACCGCTCTTTGCACATAAGGCTTTCTGAGTTGTGCAGACCGCTCTAGAGAAATACCGCTCTAAAAATAAAACAAAGAGAAAACATAAGGAGGGAAAAAGAAGTTGCCTAATAGGTTTAGTACAAGGTGAAAGAATAAAAGTTCTAGCAAAAGTGAAAGATGATGATGATATGAGGGCCTGTATGAGAAACCAAAAGTTAGCTTATGTATATACTAGTGTAAGTATGTTTTTTAGAATCTAGAGAGAATGATGAAAAATCGAGCCCACGACCCTGAGATTAAGAGTCTCATGCTCTTAAAGTATCCATGTTTTTGGACGAAAATATATGGCCTGAAGGGATTATCTTTAGACGTTTCGTGCATTACAGACATCGAAAAGTGGACGGAGAATCCGCTGAAATCGGTCCATTGCCATCTAACTATGCATAGAAAAACCTATAAGTTTGCCAATTATAATTGTAAAATCTTGAAGAACGCCGTCAGCGATATTCGACGTTTGTGTGACGAGTGTGTTTTAATAGCACTGCAGGAAACCTGGTTGCTGCCGGAAGAATTGGCGTATCTAAATAGCATAGAAAGCAGATTTAGTTGCAAGGGGAACCATGTCAAGTGGGCGGGCACGTTGTCGGAGCCGTATAGGTTGGAATGTGGGGTGAGACAGGGGGGTTTGAGCTCCGATTTTTTATTTGTACATTAATGGGCTGATCGAGGCGCTCAGCGAGCAGCATATTGGTTGTCATAAAGATGGCGTATGTTTCAATAACATCAGTTACGCGGACGATATGGTGCTGCTGAGTGCCTCGGTCTGCGGACTCAGAAAGCTGATTAGTATCTGTGAGCGTTATGCAACTGATCACGGACTGTTGTATAATGTAAAAAAGAGTCAGTGTATGGTCTTTAAGGGAGGGCAGAGAAAAGTTATTGAAATGCCAGCTTTAAAGCTGAATGGC
Source organism: Orthosia gothica (assembly GCA_949775005.1). NCBI lineage: Eukaryota > Metazoa > Arthropoda > Insecta > Lepidoptera > Noctuidae > Orthosia > Orthosia gothica. The sequence continues at coordinate 198,345 of CATKRY010000038.1, forward strand.
ACACCCTTAGAAAGAGTAGATATTTTTAAATATTTAGGCCACTTAGTTACTCCCGACTTGAAGGATGATGCAGAGATTGAACGGGAGCGAAGGGCGCTGTCGGTCAGAGCGAATATGGTGATCCGTAGGTTCGCATGATGCTCAACAGAAGTTAAAATTACTCTCTTTAGAGCCTACTGTACTACATTATACACGTGCAACTTATGGACTAACTACACGCAAAGTTCGTACAGCGCCCTTCGAGTCCAGTTTAACAATGCGTTCAGGATGTTGTTGGGTCTCCCCCGTTACTGCAGCGCTTCGACAATGTTTGCGGAGGCTTTTTTTTTTTTTCTATGTGGCGTCTCACAGCTCTGTCAAGTGACCGCCTGCTGCTTAACCGGACTTCCCTGTGGAGACTAATCTCTTAGCCTCCAGCCAGGCTTCAAAATACTAAACCTAAGCGACAACGCTGAGGGCTACCCCAGTTGGGGTCGAACCTCGGCTCAGGGCGTCGCTGGGGGGACCACTAAGGCTGGATCTAATAAAGTGATTCTACCATCCGTTCGGAAAAGCCTACGTGGAGAAGAACAGACAAGAAACTCCAATAATAACTAGATTCTAACTAATGCGCAGCATCGCGGGCTGGCTTGTAGAGTTTTAGACAAGGACTTCGCGGCGGGCCTCGGCGACGAGGGCGGAACGAATACGGTCGTTTATGTATGTTAATTGTTGCTTCGGACCATGGTGTTCGCATTCGCGTTCCGGATTTCAGCATCCAGAGCACGGGCTTGTGGGGACATGAAGATAGAGTACGCGCTGATTATATTCTCAGCGACGCTCAGATATGACATGCGCCCAGAGGGGGCAGCAGGGGGTGGGCACTTAGCGGCAGAGGTGGTGGAGGCCACCTTCTGGCTTTGTGCGGACATGGGGGCTGCGGGGGCCAGAATTGGCACTGAGATGGGAGTGTCCATCAGCGCTGGGATGGGCTGGGAGAAGGACTGAGGGGCCACACCTTGGTGGTTCAGCTTCCCCCATGGAGAAGTCCTCTGAGGGGCTAGACGTGTGGGGGGTTGGGTAGCGGTAGCCTCACGCGCTTGGCGCGCTGCATGTCGCTTGGCCATTTTTGGTGCTAGCTTGGGAGCTTTAGGGCAGCCACGGTAATTGGCAGGATGACCGACCTGACCACAGAGCACGCAGCTGGGAGGCTCCGTGCATTCTGCGCGGTCTTTTGGACGGGGGCAGTCTCTCGTGCTATGCTCGCCCAAGCACTTGACGCACCTGGGGGTCGCATAACAGTTGGTCTGCGAGTGACCATACAGTTGGCAGTTGTGACACTGGCCAACGACGTGGGGACGGTATGGCTTTTCAATAGTAATGCCCGACAGGGAGCATACAGTCTTGATGCCGAAAATGGGGTGGTATCCCTCAGTGTGGTGGCAGACCACCAACACCATGTCATATTGTTGCCCACCTCTTGCTTTATGCAAGCGGTGGACCTCAATGACTGGGATGTTCTGGGCTAGTAAATCTTCACGGATTGCCTCCGTGGAGATTTCTTTAGGAATTTGGCGAATCACCGCACGGGTGGGCCTTTCTATTCAGGAAAAGAGTTAAAGCTCGGTAATCTCGGGACGTGGGGACTTGGATTCTGATGCCTTGTTGGCATGCAGTAGCTTTTGAATAGTTGATGTTGCGTTCTTTAAAACCGCAAGAAATGACATTCCATTTCCCTTTATCTTGAAGATAAATGGGTGGAAGGAGGGGAACCTTCTTGGTGGCAGTAGTGTCTACTACTACCATGGGGCTGGGCGAGCGGTTATCCCGCTGAGAAGCGTTAGCGGGTTCAGGGACAGGGGAGAGTTGCCTGCCGGGCGAGGCCGACGGCACATCTGATTGGGGAGAGGTTTTTTATACCGCCTTTTTGGCCTTGGTAGCGTTAGAGGGACTCGTCCTCTTTTTCCTCTTGCCCTTGGAATTTTTGGTCGTGGAGTCGTTGTCGGAGGAGGAGGACATGGTGTCATAATCCTCAGAATTATCGGGAATATCGGGGATTTCGGTTATTTGGTTAGCAACAGAGTCAACGAGATTGAGTGCTGCTTCCCATTCCTCATCCACGCTATGGGCCACATCCATCTCAGGGGGGGAATCGTATTCGTCATCAGCACAAGGGTTGGACTTGTTCTTGGTCTGTGACTGATAGTCAGCTATGCGCTCTTTGTACTCTTTGTACTGGCGCTTATCGGAAGGGGTGCTCTTACGGGAACGGCGTGATTTGGGCTTCACGGCCGGAGACTGGGGCTTTAGGGGGCTGTGATCTCTCTCAGAGACGGGTGAAAGTGACTTTACCTGGGAGCAAGTGGGCGATCTGGACCCGGAAGTGGGACCGATAAAAGGGGAGGGTGACCTAGGCGCATCCTTGAACACGGTTGGCACGAGGGCCTTGGGTGGCGCGAGGGACCTGCTGGTTCCTACGACATTGCCTTGAGAGCGATATTCCTGACTGAGGGGCGGTAGGTCAACAGGGAGGGCATCGAGCACTCTCCACAGGGCAATTCCGTATCTTCTACGGATTTCGGGGTCTAGCATAAGAGACTCCCTAAGGAGCTTTATGGCAGCCTGTAACTCATCTAAGTCTTCTATCTCTGCTGAAGACATCGTTAGAGGGCAGGGGTCCTCCCCGGGTGGGTGGGCCCGGGGATGTTTGAAACCTACCCTCCCAGCCGGGTGAGACTGGGAGGTGTGTACCTGGTGAGCCCTAAGCTAGTAAACCTGTCACCAATCTTATTGGGTGACAGGGGTCCTATGGTACCGGTGAGCCCACTGAAGGTGGACTACCCTCCTCCTGTGTGTACCGAAAGTCTGGTACGTAGGGGTAGACACACCCTACCGTACCAGGTGTAGCTGTGGAACAGAGCAGGGGTTGGCTAGGCTATCTACCAAGGCCAACTGATCCTGCTCCCGACTCCTTCTGACTGCCGTGCTCTGAAGGAGCTTGGCGAGTGCGAGGGTACTGCACTCCACTTGGCTTCGTTAGCACCGTAAGGTATCCGCCAAGGACCACTAAGTCGTGGTTTTAACCCGGAAGGGGCCAAAAAAGATGTCACTACTAGTAACCTAAGTTACTAGTAGGACACCCGAGAGCGGCGCGCGGAGACGCAGCGACCGCAGTGACGTCACGCAGGGGCGCGACGAGACGGAGGGTGGGGGCGCGGCGTGGCGCGCGGTGGGGCGGCGAGCAGCAGAGCGGCGAGCAGCGGGACGTCCTCTCGAGGCGGACGGCAGGCGGTGAGTGATGTTTGCGGAGGCGCGTGTAGATTGTTTTTATACAACAATGCGCAAGAGAGGCACCTCGCTGGTGCGGCGAGTGCGGGAAAGCTCCAACAGCATGTTGGCCGCGCTCGCGGAAAGGGTCGATTGCGCCTACATTAATCACTGCTGTAGGTTACACATTGAGCGCAGGAAATTTGTCAATACTGCAACAAATTTATTGGTTATTGTTTGCTTTGTAAATTGAATAATTTGTTGTTTGAATTATTTCATAATTTCTATTTTATTTATAACTAGCTGTTGCCCGCGACTTCGTCTGCGAAGCATTAGTAATTCGAATGGCTTATTTTTTATATCGCGGCTTAATATTGTAGGTTTTCCATACAAACTTCTACCCCTCTTTCCAACCCCTTAAGTATGATTTCCGGGATAAAAACTATCCTATTTCCTGCCCAGGGTCTCAAAATATCTCCGAACCAAATTGCATCTAAATCGGTTCAGCGGTTTAAGCGTGAGAAGGTAGACAGAGAGACAGACAGAGTTACTTTCACATTTATAATATTAACTCCGCCCGCGACTTCGTTCGTGTTATGCCAACCAAAAAGGAACCGTCGTGATGTTTATGTCTTTAAACAGTTCTCTTAGAGAATCGCACCAGCGAAGATTGTATATCGCTCTGATGGCTCGTTTTTGCAGAATAAAAATTGACAATGTCTGCAGCCGCCCTTCCACATAAATAAAATCATACTTACATTACACCATGTTTCGTTTGTTTTTTAAAATAAGGGGGAAATCTTTTCATCATCAGCCTTTTAATGTTCCCACTGCGGGGACACAGGTCTCTTCTCTGTGAGAGGGAATGGGCCGTAATGCCCGTAATCCACCACGTGGACCCAGTGCAGGTTGATGGATGTCACATGTTTTCGAATTTTTGGTTCTGCCGGTTTCCTCACGATGTTTTCCTTCACCGTTTTGGGAGCAGTGATGATAAAATAATTTACACAAAAGCACCTGCCTGCGTTCTAACCCACGACCCACAACTTGTAAGACGCGGCCGAAACCACTGAGCCGCTCGTAAACTGTATAAGCATACTTCGTCGTTCGCCTTCGTCGTTTTGTTACTTGAGAGTGGACGTCTGTTCGGTTTGCGCATTAATAAGTGAAAAGTGTATACGAGACTCTAACCCGTAACCGCAAAGTGAAAGTGGTCAATTCTGCGTAAACATATTTAAAAATATTTATTATTTTAACCATCCGTGAGACCGTCACACTGCTTACGCACCGCGCTGATCTAACGCATCGATCGGTCCCCGCCCACCTGTGGAAGCAGGACAGTCGCCATAATTGCCATGCCGCTTACTCGCGCGCGCTTGTTGCTGTGTACTGTAAGGGGGTAGATAGGGTAAGCGGCAGTTAAACATGGAAATAACTTGATATTTCATGTATTTAGCAAGAATATTACAATACGCCTGCCTTTGGGCGGCTTCAATCCAATTCTGACACATTCAAAATTAACAAAAAACATCTACAGCTATTCTGTTCGAAATTCATACATCTTTCAAGTAATAAATATTGCCAGTGTTTTAATAGGCAAGTAGGTTGCCTTCTCAAATGGTAAGTCCTTACAGTACTATCACTAAAGGCATTCCCAAGCCTATTTATTTACGTAAGTTACGGCCTACATTTGATTGACTTGCTACATACAATACAATGCCTCGCAATCAGCGACCGCTTCCAGCTTCACCACCGCTGAGCCGCAGTGGAATGCAAGTAAAGTCTGACTCGGATATTCCCCAAGCGATATTGAATAGCCCGTTTGATAGTGTCAACACTACGACACGGCATAAGCGTCCTTGCCCGGAATTTTCGCCTGGTAATGACTTGCAGGACGTAAAGCGAGAAATACTTGAAATGCTTTTGACCTGGAAAAAAGAACAAGAGGAACGCCTTGCTAAATTTTCGGCCGATCAAAGCTCTTGTCTCTCTAAGCTGGTATCCGAAATGAAACTGCAAAATATTGCGATACAGGAGTCCAACAGTGAGATCGTAAAATCTATCACATTCATCAGTGAGCAGTATGATGACATGGTGAAGCAAGTTGATGTTCTGAAAAAAGAAAACCAAGCCTGCAGAGACAACATTAATATTTTGGAAATGAAGATACAAGACCTTCAGCAGCTTTCCCGGACGTCGTGCGTCGAGATCCGCAATGTGCCCTTAACGGAGAATGAGTCAGCGTCAGACTTATCTACGATTATCACTAAGATAGATGCAGCAGTGGACGTACCTCTAAATATAACGCAACTTCGCGATGCATATCGTTTACCTGGAAAACCAGGCTCTGTAAGACCAATCATTGCGGAATTCACTGATGTTCTGATTAAGAACAGACTCATCACAAGGGTACGTGATTTCAATAAAAACCACCCACATGACGGCCGTTTGAATACACAAAGCATTGGTTTGCCCGGTGATCGCCGTCCGGTATATGTTGCTGAATACCTTTCCGCGAGCTCCAGAATTTTTTTCTATGTGGCAAGAGAATTTGCAAAACAAAAAGAGTACAAGTTCTGTTGGACGGCGAATGGAAACATTTTCTTACGGAAAATTGAAGGTGCAAAACCAATTCTTGTTAAATCGGAACAAACTCTACGCAATCTACAATTGGATACAAACCAATGACTACTTGTTATATTAATTTGCTTATCTGCTGTATATTTTCCATCTCATGCAAGTCAGTATCTAACAAATACTCAAAATTCAAAACGTAAGCTTTCTAACTTCTTTATATTATGCCTATTTAATTACCTTTTTGTAGCCTTTTCATGCAAAGTATTTTTAGTTCATATATCTGTTAACCCCACAATTATTATTACTGTGTCCTATTATACACTATACTCGAATTTGTACACACTTTATACACCTCAGTACCATACACACATTATTAAGACAACTTGTTTACACACTGCGCACTCAGCTGAAACCATAATTACAACACCACTTCAGTACCGTCTCCGAATACACCTTACTTCTTCGTGTTGCGGATTAAGTAACTCATCGAGACATATATTGATACACAAACTTTTGTTTTCTAATGGCTAATCTAGCACAAGTTATTGATGAAATCGACAAGTCAGCCTTCACAACTAGCCTAAAACTATATTCTATAGATGAATGTAGACGTCACCTAGGCGATACTGGAAATCAGTACTCGGTTGCAGTACAAAATATACGCAGTATCAGAAAGAACGTTTATGATTTCACTGTTCTCTTGAGCCGGCTACTTTTTACGCCTGATATAATTATATTAACAGAGTGCTGGCTTGTCGATGGGCTTCCCCACTTCGAAATTAATAACTATGACTATCACTGTTCCAAAACTTACCTTAACCAAAACGATGGCATAGTCGTTTATACAAAGTCACCACTACGGGTTTCTGTCGTAGAACCACCCTGCAACGACTCGAACTGTTTGGTTGTCAATGTTAGTGACGAACTATCCCTGATAGCCATATATAGGCCACCATCATTTTATAACATTAATAACTTCTTTGAATCCTTGACAAAACTAATGGAATCATGTACGGCAAAAACCTGTGCTTTTGTAGGGGATTTGAACATTGATATAAAATCGGGTTGTACTGACAGACGCGCTTCCGAATACTTGAACTACGGTTTTTTTCCAGGGCATACTTTCCCTACGCGAGGAGGTAACTGTTTGGATCATGTTATGCTTAAAACTCAAAAGCCTGCTACTGTTATTGTCTGTGACACTGGCATAATGGATCACGAGACGGTTATCTTTGGCATTCACCGCGAATTAGCTAGGACCAGGGCTGAGAAACGACATACGCGAATTGACTATAAAAGTTTGGAAAAAGATATTGAAAATGAAAATTGGGATTGGCTTTTTGACCTGCCTAAACTACTACCTGACTGCATAAAGATTGCAAATATTTGCCCAATATTTAAAAGCGGAGATCCGAAAACGCCCGCAAATTATAGGCCAATTTCTCTGCTGACAGCCCTCTCTAAGATTCTTGAGAAAGTGGTCAACAAAAGACTACTTGCATACCTGGAAAAACATAAGTTACTGTCGGACAATCAGTATGGCTTTCGAGTTGGCAGGTCCACGGAGGATGCAGTAACCAACTTAGCCGACTTTATTACTCTGAACCTAGGTCAAGGACAGGCATGTACCGGCGTCTTCCTGGAACTTGCAAAAGCCTTCGACACAATCTCCAGGAAAATACTGATTAAGAAAATGTCACTTTTGGGAGTCCGTTGCGTTGCTTTAGACTGGTTTTAATCAATCAATCAATCAATCAATCAATATCTTTATTGTGGATCATAGGTAGGTACATAATACAGGTCTAAAATAATTAAATTGTGATCAGCTATGTCCCGCCCATCGGGCATACAATAGTTACATAGCAATTAAATTAAATTTACATTATTGTTACAGAAAATTAAAATTACACATAAAATTTAAAAAAGGTGAATCAAAACTGAACTAATAGGTATAGGTACACATCAGTAGGCCACCGAACGCATCATGACTGAGGGGGACTGTATTGGAGCAGTGATTTGTCTGATAAGAAATCTTTTATAGAGTAGTAGCACTTGTTTACTAACAGATCATGGAGATTCTTTTTAAATTTTTTCATTTCCGTAATTATTCTAAGGTTTGCTTCATATCTCTGTGATAGAACGCAAGGAGTTGTGCTGGGAGAATATTGTAGTGACCCATCTACCGTACATTTCAGTGTTCCCCAGGGTAGCGTGCTAGGTCCCACTCTATTTATTATATATATAAATGGATTGTGCAGCTTGAATCTCCAACATGCTAAAATTTTCACTTATGCCGATGACACCGCGATATTTTTTCATGGGAAAACATGGGACGAAGTGCAATGTGTGGTTTAGAGCGGGGTTAAGGCTGTCGCAAACTGGCTAAAATTTAATCTTTTGACGCTAAATATAGAAAAAACCAAGGCAATCCACTTTGCTATTTCCGAACGTACTGCCCCTAACAGAGTATCTGGTTTACGGCTGCATTCCTGTATTAGTACGGACCAGTGTTCTTGCCCTTACATCGACCAAACTGACTCTATTAGGTATCTAGGAGTGATAGTGGATAAGAGATTGACATGGTCTGCACACCTTAGTGCTCTAAAGGGCAGAGTCAGAACGATGCTGCGTATATTTAAGCAACTGGGCAGGGTTGCTGATGATTCTGTCCTGAAGATGATTTACTTTTCACTGTGTCAATCCGTTCTTAATTACTGCATAGTAGCATGGGGCGGTGCGGTTAAGACCTCACTATTTAAAGTAGAACGGGCTCAACGTGCTCTACTAAAAGTTGCCTATAGACGACCGTACCGGTATCCCACGAATAAACTTTATACTGAGGTGGCTGTTCTTAGGGTTAGACAGCTTTACATACTGTCTGTCGTCCTCAGAATTCATAAAACAGCTTTGAGCACTTGAGTCATTTCAAGTCGAAGGGTAGATTGGCAAAAATCCAATGCCGCAAAAATATTGGCAGAAGGTCTTACGGTTTTATGGGACCACACTTATACGCGAAAGTCAATAATCTTCACAAAATACTAAAACTAACACAAAAAAAATGCAGAGTGAAGGTAACAAACTGGCTTCTTGCATTGGACTACGATATGACGGAAGGTCTCTTGGCTTAGGTAAAATTCACTGTACACACATTAACAATTCACATATATACACGTGTACTCACTAACATAATTATAGCATACAGACACTCTTATAACACCAACACAACTGACACAAATCACAGGACCATGCATACACTCGTCTTTACTTATTTTTAAGATCTAAAACTGTGCCTTTTATAAAATTGTTAACGGAACGAAGGAGCCTAGATCTCACGACACAGGGAATCCTAGTGTGAGATCTAGGAATTCAATCCACTTGAATGTAAACTTATCTAATAAATTTATTCTTTATACTAATAAAAAAAAGGATTTTACAATATAAAAACTACGGACTTCCAAATAATAACACTACAAAGTGAAAATCTTTTTAGAAGTCAGTGTCTTTGGTAGGTACCAATTTTTTTTCGTTATGGACACCGACTTCCAAAAAAAAGGTTGTTTTTCACTTTGTAGTGTTTTTTTTTGGAAGTCAATAGTATTTTTATTTTTCACTTTTTAGCTGTACCTAATACTCGTAGGTTCTTAAGTAAGGTACCTTTAATGCCAGAATATATTTAGTGGTTAAACAAACTTACCTGAAGTGAAGTTTGACCGCAATTACACTAGTCGCTGCATCCGAAGAGATTTACAGACCCGCCCAACCCTTAATTGAAAGAAAACCCGTTATTAAATTTATTTCAAGATAAATAGTACTCTTAAATTAATGACATGAATGGGGCTGTTGCGTTCTTGTCTTTTGACTTAATGTAGGAAGCGAATATGAAGAGACGACGTTTTTCACCCCACTGCCAAATCCCACGTACCATATCAATAAGGTATGTATATTGAACACCCCTCATCCTATTATTATACGAGATTGCAGTAGTGTTATCTATTCTTAAAATAATCTCTTTTTTTACAAGGTTTTTGGCAAAATATTTTACACCAATGAATGCTGCTTTCAATTCCAATAGGTTTATATGGTTTTGAGCATCAGACGTGCACCAAAAACTACCGCTGGTTTCTCCGTTACATGCGATACCCCAACCCGTTAGAGATGCATCGGAAAAAAAGTCTCTAAGTAGTATCTATTTTGACAGATTGGACAAAACGCATTCATGATGTTTGTCTTTCACCACGAGAAATCAACTTCAAGATTATTAGGAATGATCATATTAACATCATAATCTCTTTTTGATTTGAGCGCAAGATATTTAGTTCTTTCAAATCGTTTGTTATAAACTCACCCATAACTAACAGCTGGGCACGATGACGTAAGCAATCCCAAAAACTTTGCAAAGTCTCTGATAGATAAAGAACGTTTGTTGGAGTATCTATCGACCATCTCAAGAACCTTCAATCGTTTCTTTAGTGGCAATTTTAAATTCATATCCGTTGAATTTAACTCAAAACCTAAAAAGTTTTTGATTTGGCTGGGAACTAAATCACTTTTATTCATGTTTATCACAAATCCGAGCTTCTCTAACAGGTCGGTGATTATCTTTACATCATGAGAACAGCTTTCAAATGTTTTATTAATAACTAACAAATCATCTAAATAAATAACCAGTATAATCCCTTTTTCTCTGAGGTATTTCATCACTGGTTTTATCATCATTAGTTTAGTAAAAATCAACGGTGCTGAACATAAACCAAAGGGTAAGCACTGAAATTCATATGGAGGCATATTTTTAATCCCAATATATTAATGTATTGGGATTAAAAATATGCCTCCTTCAGGTCAATATGGGCCATTTAATATGAATTTGATAATAATTTAGAAGCCGTTCTAACGTCTTCCATTTTAAAATGCTGTGGATCATTATAGTTGTTTATTTTTTTTAAGATTAAGAATAAACATATGGGTGCTGTCGCTTTAAGATACCAAAACGATATTTGAAATAAACTGATCATAAATGTCTTCACATTTTACTATTGCACCTGATAATAAAAGCTTTGAAAATTCAATATTAAGACTATTAACCTCTTGGAGAGAAAACAATTGATTAACTGGTTCTACATACTGAATAACGGGTTGATTAAAACCTATTTTTCCTCCAACTACGTAGTAATGTTATCATTAATCACTACAAAACTGATCACAAAAGACGTATTTATTGCTTAGAACCAAAACAGTGAAGAAAAGTTATATGAAATCTCATTGTTGCTCTGTTTTTCATTAATGCACTGTTTTGTATTTTTTATCTATACTAATATTATAAAGCCAAAGAGTAGGTACTGTAGGTAGGGTAGGTAGAGTAGGTAGAAAAGGTAGAGAAGGTAGAGTAAGTAGAGTAGGTGGAGAAGGTAGAGTAGGTAGAGTAGGTAGATAAGGTAGAGTAAGTAGAGTAGGTAGAGAAGGTAGAGTAAGTAGAGTAAGTAGAGTAGGTAGAGTAGTTTAAGTAGGTATAGTAGGTATAATAGGGGGAATAGGTAGAGAAGGTAGAGTAAGTAGAGTAGGTAGAGAAGGTAGATTAGGTTAAGTAGGTAAAATACGTAGAGAAGGTAGAGTAAGTAGAGTAGGTAGAGAAGGTAGAGAAGGTAGAGTAAGTAGAGTAGCTAGAGTAAGTAGAGAAGGTAGAGTAGGTAGAGTAAGAAGAGTAGGTAAAGTAGGTAGAGTAGGTAGAGAAGGTAGAATAAGTAGAGTAGGTAGAATAGGTAGAGAAGGTAGAATAGGTAGAGAAGGTAGTGTAAGTAGAGTTGGTAGAGTAGGAAGAGTATGTAGAGAAGGTAGAGTAAGTAGAGTAAGAAGAGTATGTAGAGAAGGTAAAGTAAGTAGAGTAGGTAGAGTAGGTAGAGAACGTAGAGTAAAAAAAAAATGAATTAATAAATAAAAAGTGTTAATTCACAGAAAAAAGTTGTTACAATTTAAATATTACCTCTGCAAAACTGCAAAGCAGTTTATTGGCAGACGTAGCTCCTTTTTTGTATATAATAATAACATATATTCTTTACTACTAAACAAATGTTTTTTTTTTAAGTAGAGTAAGTAGAGTAGGTAGAATAAGTAGAGTAGGTAGAATAGGTAGAGTAGGTAGAATAGGTAGAGAAGGTAGTGTAAGTAGAGTTGGTAGAGTAGGAAGAGTATGTAGAGAAGCTAGAGTAAGTAGATAACGTAGAGTAAAAAAAATGAAAAAGTTCATTCACAGAAAAAAGTTGTTACAATTTAAATATGACCTCTGCCAAACTTTTTTTGTATATATTAGCTGATCCCCGCGGCATCGCTCCCGTCAAAATTAAAGCCTATGTTACTCGGGCATAATGTAGCTTTCCATAGGTGAAAGAATTTTTAAAATCGGTCCAGTAGTTTTGATGCCTATTCGGTACAAACAAACAAACAAGCAAACAAAAAAATCTTTCCTCTTTATAATATTGGTATAGATACACAAAAAAAACATTTGTTCACTACACACTACACACAACAAATGTTTTTTTTTTTAAGTAGAGTAAGTAGAGTAAGACAAAGACAAAAGATATTTTTTTCAACTGGGCCACCAAGCGGCACTTTCGAATGTCACAATTTAAATTTACATGGAATAAAAGTTGATTCTACCGTGCATTCGGAAAGTAGCTTGTTATGGAGAAGAATGCACAAGAAACTCCATACTTACTCTTTTAAAAAAAATGATTCTACCGTGCATTCGGAAAGTAGCTTGTTATGGAGAAGAATGCACAAGAAACTCCATACTTACACTTAAAAAAAAAAACGATTTTTACAATATTTAGGTACATGAGTACATACATTAATAAATTCACATATGTGAGGACAATGCACCCAGAATAGCAGTACACACTATACTACGTAAAGGTATAAAGTATTAAAAGTACTCACACATGTACTGTGCAGATATATAATAGGTACTAGAAAAACATCAACATCCGAAGCAGCTAAGTTATGACCAATCCCAACTGACGGCGCCCGTTCACGAACATGACGAATGAATCGGCACCACCCAGCTCAACCATCATGAAGGGAACAGAATGATCCAACACACGCGCCACCATCAGAGAGACATTTGAGAGAGCATGACACACTCAACTGCCAGGGCACACACAAGTCAACGAACGACACATAGGTATAGCAAATGGTAGATTTACAGTTGGGTACATAGTACCCACACACGTGCTGTGCAGCTATACAATACTAAAAGAAATCGAGTCTATACAACACAAGCATAAACATATCATTGGTTTTTGTGCCGTAGTGGTTGTGGAGCATGACTAGCATTGAGCCAAGCATTTTTATCAGTGATATAATCCCCCAACTTATAATATGCCTGCCTGCATAGTGTGCGTTTTATACAATTTTTAAATTTCGTCTCATTCGGTTCTAGAATATGGGGAGGAATTTTATTGTAACATTTTGTACAGTACCCCATGAAAGATGAGGCCACTTTTGCCAGTCTGAAACCTGGTTGAACTAATTGGTCCCTATTTCTAGTAATGTAATTATGTCTGTCTCCGTTTTTACTAAAAAGATGTAAATTCTTTCTCACGTACATGATGTTTTCATAAATATATTGACAAGGAACCGTCATGATGTTAATGTCCTTAAACAGTTCCCTTAGAGAATCGCGCCGGCGAAGATTGTATATTGCTCTGATGGCTCGTTTTTGCAGAATAAAAATAGACTCAATGTCTGCCGCCCTTTCCCATAGTCAGATACCGTAAGACATTATACTGTGAAAGTAACTAAAATAGACTAGCCTAGCGGTATCCACATCAGTAAATTGACGAATCTTTCTGACAGCATAAGCTGCCGAACTCAGCCGCCCCGCAAGCGATACTAAATGAGGACCCCATTGTAACCTTGAGTCTAGCGTGATCCCCAGGAAAACCGTTTTATCGACGAATTCGAGCTTCTCCTTGTTTAATATAATGTCACAATCAGTACTTTTGACATTTGTCAAGGAAAATTTTTACCTATTTGGTTTTTATACCATTTAAAACTAAATTATTGGCAGTGAACCAATCCTGTACCTGCCGTAGCGCGTTATTTACATCGTCAACCTGACAAGTACGTCTATTTATTTTAAAAACTAAAGATGTGTCATCAGCAAATAACACCATATTTAGTTTGCCTTCCAATAAATGGGGTAAATCGTTTATGTGTATTAAAAATAAGAAAGGACCTAAAATTGAGCCCTGGTGTACCCCCATTTTCACATTTAACCCCTACAAATTCACACCGTTTATTTGAACTAATTGTTGTCTATCACTCAAATAAGATTTAATCAAACTTAACGCTGATTGACCTAGCCCGTAATGCTCAAGTTTCAGAAGTAATGTTTCATGATTAACGCAATCAAACGCCTTCGACAGGTCGCAGAAGATACCTATGGCATCCTGCGACTCTTCCCACGCATTAAATATGTGTTTTAATGGGGTGACACCAGCGTCAGTTGTACAACGTCCTTTGGTGAAACCATACTGTGTATCATGTAAGATGTTATTCGTATTAAAATGAATGAGCATTTGATTTAGCATTATCTTTACAAATACCTTGCTGAAAACCGGCAACACGGTTACTGGTCTATAATTATTTGTGTCTTTACTGTCCCCGGATTTAAAAAGTGGTATAACCTTACTATATTTCATTAGATCCGGAAAGACTCCTTGATCCACACACAAATTGAAAATCAAAGCTAAGTACGGCACTATAGTCGTAGTAGGTAGAGTAAGTAGAGTAGGTAGAGTAAGTAGAGTAGGTAGAGTAGGTAGAGAAGGTTTAGTAGGTAGAGTAGGTAGAGTAGGTAGAGTAGGTAGAGTAGGTAGAGTAGGTAGAGTAGGTGGAGTAGGTAGAGTAGGTAGAGTAGGTAGAGTAGGTAGAGTAGGTAGAGTAGGTAGAGTAGGTAGAGTAGGTAGAGTAGGTAGAGTAGGTAGAGTAGGTAGAGTAGGTAGAGTAGGTAGAGTAGGTAGAGTAGGTAGAGTAGGTAGAGTAGGTAGAGTAGGTAGAGTAGGTAGAGTAGGTAGAGTAGGTAGAGTAGGTAGAGTAGGTAGAGTAGGTAGAGTAGGTAGAGTAGGTAGAGAAGGTAGAGATGGTAGAGTAAGTAGAGTAGTAGAGTAGGTAGGGTAGGTAGAGTAGATATAGTAGGTAGAGAAGGTAAAGTAAGTAAAGTAGGTAGAGTAGGTAGAGTAGGTAGAGTAGGTAGAGTAGGTAGAGTAGGTAGAGTAGGTAGAGTAGGTAGAGTAGGTAGAGTAGGTAGAGTAGGTAGAGTAGGTAGAGTAGGTAGAGAAGGTAGAGATGGTAGAGTAAGTAGAGTAGTAGAGTAGGTAGGGTAGGTAGAGTAGATATAGTAGGTAGAGAAGGTAAAGTAAGTAAAGTAGGTAAAGTAAGTAGAGTAGGTAGAGTAGGTAGAGAAGGTAAAGTAAGTGGAGTAGGTACAGTAGGTAGAGTAAGTAGAGTAGGTAAAGTAGGTAGAGTAAGTAGAGTAGTTAGAGAAGATAGAGTAAGTAGATTAGGTAGAGAAGGTAGAGTAAGTAGAGTAAGTAGAGTAGGTAGAGAAGGTAGAGTAAGTAGAGAAGGTAGAGAAGGTAGAGAAGGTAGAGAAGGTAGAGAAGGTAGAGAAGGTAGAGAAGGTAGAGAAGGTAGAGAAGGTAGAGAAGGTAGAGAAGGTAGAGAAGGTAGAGAAGGTAGAGAAGGTAGAGAAGGTAGAGAAGGTAGAGAAGGTAGAGAAGGTAGAGAAGGTAGAGAAGGTAGAGAAGGAAGAGAAGGTAGAGTAGTAGAGTAGGTAGGGTAGGCAGGGTAGGCAGGTTAGGCTAGGCATTTTAGGCAGGATAGGCTAGGCAGAGCAGGTAGGTAGTGGTAGGTAGATAGATAGCCAGTTGACGCGGGGGTTAGCTAGTTTAGATATAAATTTACCACAGAGGTTTAATGTCTCCCATTAAGTTTAATATAAAATGTATGCAGTAGATCGAAAAAGGTACTGGCTGAGAAAAAAATCTGCGGGGAAAACCAATTAGGAGTAGGTAGGGTAGGTAGAGTAGATATAGTAGGTAGAGAAAGTAAAGTAATTAAAGTAGGTAAAGTAAGTAGAGTAGGTAGAGTAGGTAGAGAAGGTAAAGTAAGTAGAGTAGGTACAGTAGGTAGAGTAAGTAGAGCAGGTAAGGTAGGTAGAGTAAGTAGAGTAGTTAGAGAAGATAGAGTAGTAGAGTAGGTAGGGTAGGCAGGGTAGGCAGGTTAGGCTAGGCATTTTAGGCAGGATAGGCTAGGCAGAGTAGGTAGGTAGGGTAGGCAGGGTAGGCAGGTTGGGCTAGGCATTTTAGGCAGGATAGGCTAGGCAGAGTAGGTAGGTAGTGGTAGGTAGATAGATAACCAGTTGACGCGGGGGTTAGCTAGTTTAGATATAAATTTACCACAGAGGTTTAATGTCTCCCATTAAGTTTAATATAAAATGTATGCAGTAGATCGAAAAAGGTACTGGGTGAGAAAAAAATCTGCGGGGAAAACCAATTAGGTGATAAAAAATGCCCCGCATTTTGTACCCTTGTAAAACTTTGATAGGTACGTACTTCATATTTAGCAAGAAAAGTATAAAAAATTGGAAATAGAT
Source organism: Orthosia gothica (assembly GCA_949775005.1). Classification (NCBI taxonomy): domain Eukaryota; kingdom Metazoa; phylum Arthropoda; class Insecta; order Lepidoptera; family Noctuidae; genus Orthosia; species Orthosia gothica. Next base: position 214,819 of record CATKRY010000038.1, read on the forward strand.
GAGAGGTAGATTGGTAGTTGAAAGAATAGTAGATTAGTAGCCAAGGGCTGTAAGGCATCAATATCAATTGCAGCCCGAGATATTTATAGCCCTATAGTTCGAGGGTGCAATTGATGATTACACCCGAGCTAACTATTCCGCTTTACATCTCGATTGTGAGGTAAGTAGAAAAAAACCGGCATTACAAGAATAAAACATTAAAAAAAAAAAAAATTTTTCAAGAACGAAATTGAGCTTCGCCGTTCGATATTTAAAATTGATGACTATTTTTTTTGTTCGCCCTTCTCGGGCAAGCTAAGGTCTTGGACCATACCGCCTAATCTTCAGTGCAATTTTAACATTCTTTAGTATGCATTAGAATACGGGTGTAACAGATTCTAATACTTTTTGGAGTATTTGGCAGCAAATTGTATCGAGTCAGCCTTCCCAGTAAGCTCTGCAGATATATCCTCATATTCAAAGGATATCTTTCCATAGGTGAGTTGTGGACTAGCATACTGAAATTATTGTGCAGGGAATACATTTCATAGGCTGTCCGGAATAGAGGAATCGTAGTTCTAAATACGTCGAGGACGTATAGTATAATTTATACCATTCTATTTAGTGAATAAAATAAGTTTTATGCGTTCGCTGCTAGAGCTTTGACAGTTTACGTACTTACGTTCTGATGTTAGAGATGTGACAAAAGTCACAAGAAAGATTTATCGATACTGTATTTTTAATTTACTTACGCTAACTTATTTCATTAAGTTTATTTGCTATTTGTTATTAATAATCTAATATCGATTGTGCATAGGTTTCCTAAGAGTACTTATTTAAGAAATAAGTGGATCAAGAATATAAAACGTGCTAACTGGACACCTTCACTATATTCTCGCTTTTGTTCACTGCATTTTAATGAATCATGCTATCGCTATCCCTTGACCCATCTATGAACACAGTTTGATAAATCATGTTTATTTTTACATTTTACTTTTTAAAATTAAATTATTTTATTTAAACCATATTGTTGTTATATATTTTTTTACATTTATATACATATGCGTGTGTAAACTTTCTTTTCAGTCTTGCAGAAGAACTAGCATACCAGTATAGCATACTAGCATATCAGTATATCGATCAGTACCTGTTTGTACAGTCGTACGAGTGTACCAAAAACCGGCCAAATGCGAGTCGGACTCGCGCACAAAGGGTTCCGTACCACTGTCGCAAAAAAACAGCACAAAAATCACGTTTGTTGTATGGGAGCCCCACTTATATATATTTTTTTTTTGTATTTGTTGTTATAGCGGCAACAGAAATACATCATCTGTGAAAATCTCAACTGTCTAGCTATCACGATTCATGAGATACAGTCTGGCGACAGACAGACAGACAGACAGACGGACCGCGGAGTCTCAGTAACAGAAATTACGAAAGAGTGGAATTGTACTCTTACTAAGACAGATAAGTTCACTCTTTCAGACTCTTTGTACGAGTACACATTCACTCATTAAATAATCATAAAGAATCCCTAAAAAAAACATAGAAAAAATTAGCCGCAGTCAGGGACGTTTCTTACACATCATCCTATGATGACGTTTCTTACAGATGACAAAATTTGTAGATCGCTTCAATACTAAACTTGATAATATTGATATGACAGTGGCACAAATCTAGTACTGATATATGTCTATAGATAAGTATCATATATGATAAGTATAGTATATAGCATACTCTGCCACACTGGCACAAAAGATGGCATAGCCAAAAGTATATCTATCTCTTTTTGCTTATGACGTTATCTGTTAGTGCAAAAGTGAATAGCGATATTGAATTTGCGTCTTAAATACGTTCCGTCTAGGTATTACAATTTGTCTCTGTATATATCACTGAACGTACATTATAAAGACATCTATGAAATGTGACACGGATAGTGCAGTGTTTTGTATTAGTCGCGAGTGTTACAGCAGATTATTTAGCGATCTTTCACTACAACCTTGTAAAGTAATTTTAAGATGAGACTATAAAACCGTTAGATATACTAAGACCGCAGTGCTTTACTGTGGCTTCCCTATGCACACCATTACGCGGAGTGGGAGCATTTCTTGTCACAGTCACGAAGTGCATCGTCCTAGTTTCATTTCCATACTTTTTCCTTATGTTGTTGTATTTTTTTAAATGTAGTTAGTAGTTGTATTGTATTCTTTCTTTTCTTCTTCTTCTTTTAATTACCTACTACAACTAGATTTTATTACTGCGTGCTACAGCAAACGCGAGGCTCGCGTGTACAACTGCAGTTCTTGCCTGAATCCAACCACGTGGGGACAGTTCCGCGTGCGCGTGCTCGCGGGCGTGCGGGCACACTCCTTTAGTAACGTCATGTGGTACCCCTTCTGCATCTTCGTCGAAAACAGGTGAGTTTTAGTGAGCCTTTTTATTTGTTCATCATCATTTTAGCAGAAAGACTTCGACTGAGGAACATAGGCCTCCCCCAAGCGTCGCCACATTGGCCAGTCTCGTATATCCCGCTTTCAACGGACTCCCACCACCCTTAACAGGTCATCTGGTAACCTAGCAGGAGGCCTCCAAGCGCAACGTCTGTCGGTTCCTTATCGCCACTCCAGAATTTTTCAGTCTCATCGACCATCTGTTCTGCGAGCAATGCATTTTTTTTTGTTAACGGGGTGAAATCTTCGAAAGATGCCTGGACATTTGGAGCAAAGACCAGGGAGTTTGGGACTTTTACCGCACGAAAACCACTCCGGTACTGGTGACCCGGAAAAAACCAAAGTGGTCGATATAGCTCACAGAATAACCAAGCTGAAGTGCCAATGGGCTGCCCACAAGCCGTAGAACCGATGACCGTTGGAGTAGACGTGTTCTTGAGAAGAAACCGTATGGCTGGATGAGAGTTGCCGAAAATTTAACCTAATGGCGTGCAATTGGAGAGGCCTATGTCCAGCAGTGGTTTTGCGGCAACCTACAGCTTGCAGCTAACTGAGTGCTGGCAACCTTATTTCTCTTGCACCAGTGTTTGCGCTGATTTTTGGTGTATAATTGTAGTGATTGTGTGGGTGGAAGGAAATATGTAGTAAGCTGGTGTTCGATCCCTCTCTCCTTTCCATTCCTGCAAAATTCCATCGCAATTGGTGTGAGCGAGAAAGCTACATTTCGTCAATCAATTTCGAGACTGAGGGTAGCGAGACATACCGGCTATATTTTCAGCCATTGTTCCTTACAACTCATTGCTGTTCAGATAGTTGCCGCGCAAAGACGCAGTCCACGTCCCATAGTGCGTCTAATTACAGAGACAATAGAAAAACATTAGCTTTCGCACACATTTTGTGTGAACGACGCGTCAGGGGTATAAAATGAACGTGTGATATTCGCCATAGTGCATTCATTCGCCATTGCACTATTCGCATCTTGCTAATCGAGCCGTCACATCGAACGGTCTTCTCTGTATATCTATTCGTAAGGTACTCGTACTGTGCAATCTTCCTAACCTAAGTGCAAGCGGGTCGCCATCCAAATCATCCACAGCCGTTTGCTATTACCCTCTCGATTAACAGCTTAAACCGCAATTTCTGCGATGCGTTTAGCCGCGCACCCAACCAGTTTCTTTCTAATGACGTTGGATTCACTTGAAAATCTTTTATTTTTAGGGTTAATTACATATTTCCAGACAACCCTGCAGCAATCTATTCTACTATCAAGTATAATTTATGAAAATTAAGTTTAGATTTTAGGCTATATGCATCGTAACCACCTATACTTTATGCATACGTCATTGTTGTTCCAGTGCAAGAAGAGAGACATTAAACTATACAGAACTAATTAATGTAATTAACAATGATGGACTAAGTTTTTTTTTTTTTTGGAATTACAGTCATGAATAAAGATTGCCTGCACCACTCTAAAGATGTTTTACATTATAAGTACAACATAAGCTTAATATTTTTATTGTATTGCAGCATAATTCAGAAGATTCTGGCGACCACACTTCAAACAGTCCCGCTCTACCTCATGCACTACATTTTTAAACTGTGTGGGATTAAGCAGAGGTAAGTAGTTTTACTTTAGTTTTAAAGCCAAGTCTCAGTAATTTCTGCCTAAATGCACAGTAAACAGTCCAAGGCCTTATTCGATCCATATGCTTGTCCCGAGGCCCTGGACAAGTGAAAATTTATACTAATCAATACCTATAATAAATCTGTAGAAAAGTCATTTTTTTACATTGAAAATATTTCCAAAAAAAATAGCCAGGGTGTTAAAGGAGAACCAACAGAACCCATTTCTAGCATTTTTGGACGTTTTGTCTGTTTATTTGTTTAACTGTATCTCTGTTTGTCTGTTTATTTGTGCACGCATCACGTGAAATGTACGAAACCAATGTAGATAATTTATACACACAACAATTGTGCGTAACTTGAAGTATTACTTAGTGTTTGTTTCATCGCAATCGGTTCATTGTATCAAAATTTAGATGAATTGAAAGCGTTCAAGAGGTAAAATATCGTAACATACGCAGTTCAAATACTCGGACTATTGAACTCCATATTCGATAGATGGCATTGTGCATTATGTTCACCGATATCGCCGTCAATTGTGAACTGATTTTTAAAATTATGTTTTTGTTTGAAAAATATGTTTCCAAATTGGTCCCATTTTAATTTGGTGAAGATCTGGTGTAGAACTTCGGAGGTATACAATAAAACTCTTCAATAAATGACGGCAAATCTCTCGGGATTGTTGCAATCGCATGTCTGTTTATTGTTTATACCATATCATAACATATCATCATCCAGTACGCTCTAAAGGGGTACGCAGATGAGTACAGTTCACCTTGGCACACCCTCATTTCACCGGTTATGTTCAAGTTTCATGATATTCGAGTAATCTATTCGGGCATTATAGGTAACTGGCCTATTAGGTTTAACTAAAACGTTAAAATTATAAAAACTTATTTTCAAAAACACTACCGACTTCCATATAAAAACACTACAAAGTGAAAAATTTCTTTCTTTCTAACCGAATCACCAAAAAGGTGGAGGTTCTATGTTCGACATTATGTTTGTTTTTTTTTGTGTATGATCACCGATATCTCCGTCAATTGTAGACCGATTTTGAAAATTCTGTTTTTGTTTAAAAGAATATGTTCCGAAGTTGGACGCATTTTAATTTGGTGAAGATCTGATGAAGAACATCAGAGATATAAAACAGAAACCTTCAGTATATAACGGCTAATCTCTCGGGATTGCTGCAATCGCATGTCTGTTTATTGTTTATACCATGTCATAACATAACATCGCGCCAGTACGCTCTAAAGGTGTACACAAATGTGTACAGTTAACTTTGTGTACCAAGGTTAACTGTACACATTTGTGTACTCTACTACTCTACTCTCATTTCACCGGACAAACTGAACATAGTTTTATGATATTCCACCTTGGACTTAAGCTGGCGGGGTCGCTGGCAAAAGCTTTTTGGATTCATTTTCGTATTTATTTATTTGCTCAAACATGATGTGTACACATACAAGAATACAATAACGTGCATGTAGGATAACATAAAGAAAACACAGGTTCAGACATGTTTGCCACGTATTGTGGCGTGCAAATATGATGATTATTATGACTGTCAATAATTCATTTCAGCCAATATCATTAAATAAAAAATGTCAACAACACATAAAAAAGTAATAACAAATAAACAATTAATCTCTATGTCGAAATAAATTCTACAGTCAGAAAAGCATTAATATTATCGTATAATTATTGTAGAATGTCATTAAGTCAAATCGAATTATAACCGAGTATATTAATAATTTATTAGATAAAATCAAAAATGTCTATACAATAAATTATGTCAGAATTTATCTGTTAAAAATCTGAGACGGTATAATAACATTTTTGACATAGCATAATTTAAAGTTTTTGCTTAAACAAATCAAGAGGATTTTTTTTAGCTCCTTCGGCAATTTGTTATAAAGGACTGGTACCATATGAAAAATACTCTTATAATTTAAGGCAGTATTAGTTCTACGAATATAGAGACAACTTTCATCTCGTTGAGTACGATTGTAAGCTTTTGATGCTAACACAAAAAGTTTTGGTTGTATTTCACAAAGACAGTTACTTCAAATATGAAGGCAATGGTAAGATACTGTACTCTCAATGGATTGTAAACCGGACATAGCCCTTTTAACGCACGTTTCTGTGCCTTAAAAACAAGATCTTTGTTGGTGGAGTTCCCTCAAAAAATTATATATCCTCTGTCCTCACAGACGCAACAAGCCTATGATATGCAATTATGAGTGTTTTAGGGGTCCATATTGGCTCACCTAAAGTTCTTTACCCGAAATTGTTCTTCCTAACGATTTGTAATCCGAATGATCACTCTTCCTAAAAATTTTCATCCTAAAGTTTTCATTCATACTATTTGTAGTGCTACCGGCGATGTTCATAACACTCATGTTTCCGAAAGTTGTAATTAATAATATCATTATGTAAATATATTTAAACTCCTACTGTTTTATATCATAACGCTTTTATCCCTAAACATAATTACCATAATATTTTCACTCATACTCAGAAAGAAACATTTACCAAGTGTAATACAAAATATATGTGGGTAGAAGATGATATTTATAGTTTTAATTTGAGGGATGATTATTATTTCGGGTATGCTTAACATAACGTACTGAGTTGTGTCTATTGTTAAGTTCATGTCGGTGTATTATCATTACGTGCATGTTTGTGTTAATGCTTTATTAATATAAAGAAAAAATATTTAAAATCATTTAAAACCAGTCGCGGAGGATTAAAATTAGACGTACATGGATTTACATATGAAAGAAACCGAATAACAGTGGATAAACAATATTGGGCGTGTGAATTAAGAAGCAACAAAAAGTATAAGTGTAAGGTTAAATTTCGATTATATGCCGTTGATTTTTGGCGCGGATAGGGTAGAGGGGAGATGGGGGAAGGTTTGGCTACCCCTCAGTACCACACCAACCACTCGGAGCCCAATAGTTATGGAGATATCCATGGTTAAAGTTTTCAGGTTAGAATAAAAAAATCCATAAATTTCCATCGATTTAAGGGGCGCGAAAGGGGGAAAGGGAAAGGAGGGTAGAGGGGCTACCTCATTGTACCATCCCAACCCCACGGAACCCCATGGTTATGGAAGATATCCATGGTTAAAGTTTAAGATTTAAGCAACTAAGTCGACGGAGCCCCGCTGCGCGGCGCTCCTATTTCTGTCTGCAGGGTCTAAAGTAACCTAACATGAAGGAGATGACGGGAGCTGCGTTCGCTCGCTTTGCTCGCTCACTTCAGCTTCCGTCATCTCCTTCGAACCTAACCTATCCGTGTCGGGGTGCCCTAAGTTCCCGAGCTCGCTTCGCTCGCTCTTGGACTAATTCTCATTTTTTTACCTCACGAAAAACATACAAAAAAACATAACATTGCCGAGTCTTGAAATTTTTTATAAAGCTTTCTATTTATGAGTACTACCTACAAAAATAAAATGAACTTCCAAATCAACGGCAAATATGATAGAATTAAATATTTATTGAATTTTAAAGCAAAATACACCAATAAAAGTGATTATTTGAAAGCTATAACCGCTAATATTAAACTAATTTAATTGAAATGTGTATATGAAAACATGTATTTAGTTGACTACTTGTACCATGGTACCTGTTATTCTTATATGTTATACATGTTATGTGAAAATAAAGTTACGCAAAATTAATGTATATAATACTGATTATTATGAATAAAAAGAAATCTAAACAAAAAAGATATGACTTTGAATAATAGTGTAAAAGATAGTTATGTTGAGAAAATATAGGAAAACAAATAAAAGTATAATAAATGTTTATTGCTACTGACATTATGAAGTTGAATGCTTCTGAATTATAACATTAGAGACAGAGTAGTTAGGAATTGTGATTGTTAGGATGAAAAATGTTAGGAAGAACATTTTCGGATTTTCAATTATCGGCGTTGAAAATTTAGGTGAACTTTGGCGCACCCGTGTTTTAGAGTTTACTTTAAGTTAATATGTAAGTTCATGTAGGGCATAAGCTGATCGACTGACTCGCTTGCACAATTATTCAATATGTGGTTTCCAAGTCATTTATTTATTTATTATATACTTTATTGTACACCACAAAAAAAACACACAGGACAAACGTTCACATATACAAGTGTACAATCCGCGGTTTTATCGCCCTAGGCAATCTCTTACAGACAACCTTTGGATGGACTGAAAGATAGGAGAAGAATTTAGGGCTGTCAGTGTACAAAATATTAAAAAAAAAAATTAGACTAAAATAAAAATACAATACATACATACAATATTACATAATATACAAATACATATCAAATATATAACTGAGAAAGGAGAAGAATAAAAATTATAGTAAAAGGTAATGCTCCTTCACCATTTTCTGGAACGTAGGCTGTGTTTGAGCAAGTCTTACTTCAATAGGTAATACATTCCACAACCAAGCTGCTTGAATCGTGAAAGATTTGTCAAAGAAGGAAGTGGAATGCATACGAATACTTAATTTTAGATTTTCCGATGATCTCAAGGACCTATTATGGGTGTCACAGAGGAACTGAAAGCGTTCTTTGAGATAAAAAGGAGTAAAAGGATTAAATAACACATTATAAAGCAAAGAAAGTATATGGGCATTCCGGCGAAGGCGAATAGGAAGCCATTTGAGCTTGGTACGAAATTCAGAAATGTGATAATACTCGCGCAAGCCAAATATGAACCTGATACAAAGATTTTGAAGTCGCTCAAGCTTGTCCAATTGGTCTTGGGTGAGATCAAGATAGCTGGCATCAGCATAGTCTAGAATAGGTAGAAGAAGAGATTGTGCTATCGCAATTTTAGTGGTTATGAGAAGGAAATTACGAAGACGTCTCAGGGAACCCGCAGACGCAAACAGTTTTCGACTGACTTCCTCCAGTTGTTTGGTCCAGGAAAGGGTGCTGTCGATATAAATCCCCAAGTTCTTCACAATATGATTTACAGGTATAATAGTATTATTGAAAGAAACCTGGGGAAGTATCGACCTATCGATCCTAGAGACGGTCCGGGAACTGCCAACAACCGGGACTGAGTCTTCGTTGGATTGATCTTCAGCCCGAACTCAGTGCTCGAGTCCCTATTAGAGCCAGGTCTGTATAAATGTTCTCAATAGCATTAGATAACTCTCCGAGAGGAGCATGGGTATAAATTTGGAGATCATCAGCATAGAGGTGGTAGAAAGAAGAAAGTCGTTGAGTTGAGTTGCATTAATAAAGAGTGCGAAGAGAAAAGGAGATAAAACGCCATCCTGCGGCACACCGGCAGAGGTATGACACCAAGAGGAGAAAGATTCATCAGTACAAATACGCTGCCGACGGCCAAACAGGTAACTATGAAACCAGTCAATTACCGGAGGAGATATGTTAAAAGAGCGTAGGACGCTAAGCAAAATGTCGAAGTCAACAGTATTGAAGGCATTGCTAAAGTCAAGCAGAGCAAGTACTGTTAACTTCCCCATATCCATGCCTGACCTGATATCGCCCGTGATGTGCACAAGTGCTGAGGTAGTGCTGTGTCCACGTTGAAAACCAGATTGAAAAGGGTTTAACAGATTTTGTTTGGAAAGGAATGTGTTGAGCTGATGATGAACAAGCTTTTCAAGGACTTTGGATAGGAAAGGAAGAATAGAAATGGGACGATAGTCAGAGAATGATGCAGGATGTGATTTTTTGGGTAAAGGGATAATTTGGGCATCTTTCCAGGCTTGTGGGAAGACACCACTGGAAATAGAGAAGTTGAGGATGTAAAGGATGACAGGAAGAATGTTATCAAGGATGGGGACGATCATTTTACGGCTGACACAGTCACTACCAACAGCGTTGGATGTTATCGAAACAATACTCTTTTTAACATCACAAGCAGTGAATTTACTTATGACAAAAGGGGCATAATCAGGTATCGGAAGATTTGAAAGATAACTAAGCGTAGTAGCTTTGGTGGCCCCATCCAATACGGGCGAAGTAGAAAAATAACTGTTAAGTAAGTTCAGTCATTTTATTATCAATAGCAGCCCCACGCGGCTTCGCTCCCGCCAACTGGCTACCTACCTACCCTACAAACATGATTGTTGCGTAACTTAAACAGTTTACGCAGCGCACGCAACGGAAGCTCTCAAAAAGGAATATTTTACCCGTTTTTGCAACTTTATTATGTACTAGCTGTTGCCCGCGACTTCGTCTGCGAAGCAGTAATTCGAATAGCTTATTTTTTATATCGCGGCGTAATATTGTAGGTTTTCCATACAAACTTCTACCCCTCTTTCCACCACCTTAAGTATGATTTCCGGGATAAAAACTATCCTATGTCCTGCCCAGGGTCTCTAAATATCTCTGAACCAAATTGCATCTATATCGGTTCAGCGGTTTAAGCGTGAAAAGGTAGACAGAGAGACAGACAGAGTTACTTTCACATTTATTATATTAACTCCGCCCGCGACTTCGTTTGTGTGATGGCAACCAAAAATAAGCTGTTACTAAACCAAATAAAAATGTGGTTTCGTACTCGTAAAGTTCTACGGTTTATAGGTTTGGGACGATTCGTTATTTGACTTAAAGAATAATACATTTTAGGTAACCGCTACAAACTAAAATCCGCCCCTTAAAACTTAATATACCCTTTTTCTCTTTTTAATTTTTTGTTTATGTTAGTTAGATTGCTCAGTAAGATGCCTCAAAAAAACTAACATCGCTTTACCCTATTAGAGGTGAGGTAGTTTTAAAAACCGGCCAAGTGCGAGTCAGACTCGCGCACAAAGGGTTCCGTACCATTATTGCAAAAAACGGCAAGAAAATCACGATTGTTGTATGGGAGCCCCACTTAAATATTTATTTTATTCTGTTTTTAGTATTTGTTGTTATAGCGGCAACAGAAATACATCACCTGTGAAAATTTTAACTGCCTAGCTATCACGGTTCATGAGATACAGCCTGGTGACAGACAGACAGACAGACAGACAGACAGACAGACAGACAGACAGACAGACAGACGGACCGCGGAGTCTTAGTAATAGGGTTCCGTTTTTACCCTTTGGGTACGGAACCCTAAAAACATATTATGTAAATTTTGATTATTAAATTTTCTCCACGGAATGAGATTGTTCATACAAACAAATTTCCCCCTTTTCGCCCCCTTAAAGGTGAAAGTTCAGTGGCGACTGCGAACCGGAAAACGCAAATTAGGAAGTCCGTCATGGTCAAGGCTGCGGGAGTCCGGTGGATGCGAAACGCACAGGACCGATCATTGTGGCGGCGCTTGGGCAAGGCCTATGTCTAGCAGTGGACGTTTTTTGGCTGAAATAATGATCCCTACATCAAAAACGAAACCTTGGCCAGCATAATTCTTAACAAACTTTAACACCCACTTAATCCTATTTTGGGGAGTAGTTTCGAAAAAATATAATGACTACCTTTTATTGTTTACTTAGGTTGGTATTTATGTCAACTATCAATTAAATTAACCCAAGACATTGTAAATAACAGCTTAAGTTAAGTCCGTAATGTTTAGTTATAATATTCTTTTGTATTCAATAATGTTAAGCTCTTTGTTACCTGATTATTGGCCATTGTTTGACCTATAAAATTCCTTTGTAATCTATAGTGTTAAGCCCCTTTTGTTGTCTAATTGTTGTCTAATTTTAACCTATAAGATTCCTTTGTATTCTGTAGTGATAAGGCCCTTTATTTTACCTGAAAACTGATGATTATTCAATAAATGCTGCATACATTGTATAATACAATCACTACACAACTTACAAGACGTGGCAACGTGCGAAAAACTATAAAAGAGCGCCACCCACGCACATCGGCGTCATTCTACAACACACCGTCCTAGCGTCAACACGTTTCTCAGCAGCTTCAATCTAAAAATACTTGTTTCATTGTGGTATTCCTGGTTCCCTATTAAGTCTACAAAACAAAGTTCAACTCTGCACAGCATAGCAGTTTGAAACAATGGTCCTTCGTTCGCCGGATCACTGCAATCAAGCCTGAAATATTGAAGAAAGAAACATGAACGCGCGAGTTTTAGCAATTAAACACTGCTAATATACTTGATTGAAGAAAGAAACACGAACGCGCGAGTTTTAGCTGTTGATTCACCTAATCACTGCTAATATACTTGAATTCCAACACGCACACGGCCACCTAACGGTGATAAACGGCCAAACGTACAGAAACAGTGTGGCAAAAGAGCCACGCCGGTAAGGTGTGGAACGCTTTGGGGCCACGAGTTGGCACGCGACGAGGGTGGATTACTCCTACCGTACTCTGATGCACCTAAAAGCGCCCGCATCCTCTGCTGGGTGGTTCTCCTTACCCTCCCTTCCTTTATCGTTCCCATTCTTGGTCGGCATCACCGCGGTAGAAGCCCGGCCAGGCAGATAGGCAAGGTAGGCTACACACAGAAGAATAGTATTCAGTGAAAGTGAAAGTGAAAAGTGTTAGATATAAGTAAAAATAAGGTTAGGGACCCCCTCGTGCGCAATGGATAACGCACGTATATTGCGTTCAGGCAAATCCACGCCCGCCACAGACGCCACGCCGGCGTCAGGCTCTACAGAAACGGAAACGTGGAGTAAAGGCACTGGCACAGAGGAAACGGCAGGCGAGGAAAGCACACACAGTCAAGGTAGGGCAAATAGAATGACCAGTGATAGAAACGCGGAAGTCGATTTAAATAATACACAAGTTAGGAGTGCGCCAGGCACAGTAGTAAATGTTCCTACGGAAAGGACGAGTAGTCGATTGTCTATGTTAAAAGCCGAGTTAGAGTTACACAATTCCGAATTAGCACAGGCTAGGGCGGCATCCGCCGCGGCGTTAAGTCGTTTGGAGATAGCTAGAATAGAACTACAAAACTCCAACGACGCGGAACCGCCGTCCAGATATGAAGAGTCACGTGTTGAGGGTTGGATTTCGGAACAACGCGTAACCAGTAGGCCGATAATATTAGACAACGTTCGAATCCCGGAACAAAGCACGCGGCCACCCAACATATGTAGGAATGAACCACGCGAAGGTGAAAACATGTCTCGAAATAATAATAAAAATAATAGCAGCGACATGTCAATGTTGGCCGACGCGATAATGCAAGCGGTAAATTCCAATAGATCAGACTCAGCGGCACCGAAATTCATTCGCGAACTTCCCCATTTCGACGGAACAATAGCAGAGTGGATGGCTTTTAAATCAGTTTTTATGGATACAGAAACCATGTTCACAGACGTACAAAATGTAGCTCGTTTACGAAAAGCGCTACGTGGCGCCGCTCGCGAAACAGTCAGAGCATTGTTATTCACGGTATCGGATCCGTACGAAATCATTGACACGTTGGAAAGACGGTACGGAAGACCAGAATTACTCGTACTCTCCGAACTCGAGAACATAAAACGCATGCCACGAATGTCAGAAGACGGACGCAACGTCAGCAGTTTCGCGAGCAAAGTAGCCAACGCAGTAGCGGCAATAAAATCGCTTAAACAACCGCAGTATTTATATTCACCCGAATTAGTACACAGAATTGTAAACAAGCTAAGTATAATTCTAAAATATAAATGGTACGAGTTTAGATCAGCGCATGCCGGAGCGCCCGAGTTAGAATTGCTATCCAGATTCCTAAATAACATGGCTGATCAGTGCGGCGCTATGTTCGCATACGAAACTGCGCAAGACGAACGCAAAACAAAACAAAAGCCACGCGCAATAAACATGACACGTCATCAGAGCCACTCTCGCCGGAACGACGTAGACAGTGATAGCTCTTGTCAGTCGGAAGCAGATGACGACCCGTCGCGTAAAACAGTAGCCTCATTAAGCAAATCATCTAATAAAAAACAAACGTCGAAAACACATCAAAAACCACGACCGTCAGCAGAATCAACGCACTCGGAAAAAAGTTAATGTATTATTTGCGCAGGCAATCACAGTGCTACCGAGTGCGCGGACTTTTCAAAGCTAACAGTAAGCGAAAGATGGGACGCGGCCAAAAGCAATAAGATATGTTTCCGATGTTTAGGTGATTCACATAGGCGACCAGTTAAATGTAAATATGTACCTTGTGGAGTAAATGGATGCGAAGCGGCACATCATAAACTATTGCATGGCAACGATAAGACATCTCCGCCCGCACGCGGCAACGTAAGCTCAATTAATCACTTGCATAAATCCAATACCTACCTAAAAATAGTGCCGGTCGAATTAAGCGGCCCAATAGGTACAGTTAGCACCCACGCGCTGTTAGATGAAGGATCAACCATGACGTTGGTCGAACGAGACGTAGCGGACAATGTTATACCTAGGGGACGCGGCCAGCTCTTGTCACTAGAGGGAGTAGGAGGAAATAGATTAGACGATACGGAATCGTGCCATGTAAAATTATCAATTCGCGGCCTGTGCAACAGAAACATAGAAACTATGAATGCAAGCACTATAGGCAATCTAAACTTATCTCCACAAGAAGTTAGCAATGACTTAGTGCGACAGTGCAGTCACTTAGCCGAAATTGAAGATGAATTATGCTACGAAATGGGAAAACCGACCATATTAATAGGCCAGGATAATTGGCATTTAATAACGTCCAGACAATTGCGTGTCGGAAATAAAAACCAGCCCGTAGCATCATTAACTAAGCTAGGTTGGGTACTGCACGGGCAAGACTCGAGGCCGCGTAACACCGTAGCGATGATAAATCACGTGCGACCTACACAGACCGACGACCCCGCACTAGAACTAATTAGAAATTTTTTCAGTATAGAATCATTAGGTATAGAGCCACGAAAACCAAAGTCTGACCCAGACCAGCGGGCCCTAGCTATTCTAGATAAAACATGTAAAAGGCTGGAAAATTGTAATAGATACGAAGCAGGTTTACTCTGGCGGACAGACAGCGAGGAAATGCCAAATAACAAAAAACAAGCTCTCAACCGTCTATACAGCCTAGAAACCAAACTAGACAAAAATAAAAATTTAAAAACCGAATACAGTAGGCAGGTAAACAATCTCATAGAGTCAGGCTACGCTGAAAAAATAGAGTCTCCGGCCACATCGCTACGCAGCTGGTACTTGCCACATTTCTCGGTCATTCACCCTCAGAAAGGAAAAGTACGTTTAGTGTTCGATGCAGCAGCCAAATACGGGGGAAGGAGCTTAAATGACGCGCTCTTAGCAGGCCCAGATTTGTTACAATCATTATTCGGTGTATTAGTTAGATTCAGAGAAGGCAAAATCGCGGTCGTAGCCGATATAAAAGAAATGTTTTTACAAATTAAAATAACCGAGCAGGATCGTGACAGTCTACGATTTTTATGGAGGGGTGAAGATAGAGAAAAGCCACCAGAAGAGTACCGAATGACGTCATTAATATTCGGGGCAGCGTCGTCACCCTGTACTGCCATTTACGTAAAAAATAAAAACGCAGAATGTCACAGTAAACAACATCCAGAGGCTGCAAAAGCTACTGTCCGTAATTTTTATATGGACGATTACCTAGGCGCGTTCAACACCGAAAGCGAAGCGAAGCGAGTAATAAACTCAATGCACGAAATGCATTTAGCAGCATCCTTCGAATTACGTGGGTGGGCGTCGAACGTACCCGAAGTGATAAGTGATGTTACGGACACACGCAGCACTTATACGACCACGCTAGGTAAAAGCGATACGGAGCGAACTTTAGGCCTGATATGGAACCACGCACGCGATACGCTAGGTTTTAACGTCAACCTACGAAATACTCCCGCGAACGTCATTCAAGGCGATACTCTGCCTACCAAGCGACAGGTAACTAGCGCGGTAATGTCAGTATTCGACCCGCTAGGTTTAGTTTCACCAATTACGATGATAGGTAAATGCCTCATACAAGAAATATGGCGCAGTGGTATAGGTTGGGAGGACCCCATTACGGCCGAGCATCACGTAACATGGCTATCATTTATAAAAAACTTACAACTATTAAAAAAGTTAGAAATAGATCGTTACATACCTGCGACATTCTCTGGCGAAGGGGAGCTACACATTTTTTGCGACGCGAGCGAAAAAGTGTACGCCACAGCAATATACCTCGTCAGTTCAGAAGCAAATGGTAACAAAACATCACGATTAGTAGTAGGCAAAGCTAAAGTGGCCCCATTAAAACCCATATCAGTACCCCGTCTAGAGCTTCAAGCAGCAGTATTAGGCAGCAGATTAGCCGAATCGGTCAAGCGCAAGTCCGAATATAAAATAATAAAATGTCATTATTGGTCCGACTCAAAAACAGTATTAGCTTGGATTAAATCCGACCCGCGCACATTCAAATCATTTGTTGCTCACCGACTAGCTGAAATCGAAAGTCTAACTACTACAGCAAACTGGCACTGGGTACCTAGCGCTGATAACGTAGCGGACGACGCAACCAAGGGCATTCCTGCCAATTTCAACTCAAAACATAGGTGGTTCTCGGGACCAGAGTTCATTAGAGGTGACCCCACAACCTGGCCGCAGGAAAAACAGGTAATAGCGCCGTCACCCCCCACTGGGGAGGAAAGAGTATTAAAACAAGTTCACGTAACTATTAGGCATGACGTTAGTGATTATTTACCTAAGATAGAACGTTTCTCAAAGTACATACGACTAGTACGTGTTGCTGCCACCGTTCTCCTCGCCGCTGAGGTATTTAAGGCCAAACTACTCAAAAGAATCACAAAGAATGAGCTTACACCGAACCACATTAAGCTCGCAGAGTTATTACTCGTAAGAAGAAGCCAATATAACTCATTTGCCGAAGACATCACAACCATAGAGGCTGGGCGGCGGCCACCGAAGAAGTCACCGTTCCACAAGCTCTCCGTGAAGGTCGATCGCAATGGCATCCTGTGTTTGGACAGCAGAATTAAAGATGAGCACAACCTACCAGTCCTACATGCCAAAGAAGGCTTCACGCAGTTGTTGGTGCATCACACGCACACAACCTTCAACCACGGCAACCATCAAACTGTCATGAATGAGCTACGACAACGATATCACATAATAGGACTGCGCAGTGTTATACGCTACATATGCAACCAATGCCAATGGTGTCGGACCTATAAAGGGAACCCCTCTAAAATTCCCTTAGGCAACTTACCAATTGAGAGGCTGGCCCAGAACCAACCACCTTTCACAGCTACCGCGGTGGATTATTTTGGGCCAATGCATGTTACGGTCGGACGAAGGCATGAAAAAAGGTGGGGCGCACTGTACACGTGCCTCACCACACGCGCAGTTCATCTGGAGTTAGCCACATCCCTCACGGCTTCCGCCATGATTATGAGTTTGCGACGTATGATAGCGCGCCGCGGCACACCGACCGTGATATACAGCGACAACGGAACTAACTTCGTAGGCGCTGAAAAAGAAATAAACGAAGCCATGCAAAGCAACGACCAAAGCTTGAACGCCTATGCATCTGAAAAGCTAATCACCTGGAAGAAGATACCACCAGGTGCCCCAAGCATGGGAGGCGCCTGGGAACGCCTTGTCAGATCAGTAAAAACAGCTCTAAAAGTTACCTTGAAAGAAAGATTTCCCTCTGACGAAGTTTTAGACACATTACTGTTAGAAGCCGAACATATGATCAACTCAAGGCCATTGACCCCGGTGAACCCTAACCTAAACGAAGAGGCGCTGACTCCCAATCATTTTATTATGGGACGCTCTAGTGGATTATTACCCTTTGGCTCATTTAAAGAAACCCAATGGGATGTACATTCATGGAAAACCACTCAGGCATTAGCTGATACGTTTTGGGCACGTTGGTCGGCAGAATACAAACCTCTTTTAATGCCTCGACCCAACACTAACCCACAACACAAAAACCTAAAGATTGGAGATATTGTGATTATAGCTGATAACACATTGCCCAGAGGAGTATGGCCGAGAGGAGAAATCGTCAAAGTTCACCCAGGCCCAGATGGACGCGTCCGAGTGACAGAAGTACGAACAGCATCTGGCCTAATCCGTCGCCCGGCCTCTCGCCTTATCGTTATCACATCAGCGGACTAAAACCGCTAGGTTTAGTGCTTGCGCACGAGGGGGAGATTGTAAATAACAGCTTAAGTTAAGTCCGTAATGTTTAGTTATAATATTCTTTTGTATTCAATAATGTTAAGCTCTTTGTTACCTGATTATTGGCCATTGTTTGACCTATAAAATTCCTTTGTAATCTATAGTGTTAAGCCCCTTTTGTTGTCTAATTGTTGTCTAATTTTAACCTATAAGATTCCTTTGTATTCTGTAGTGATAAGGCCCTTTATTTTACCTGAAAACTGATGATTATTCAATAAATGCTGCATACATTGTATAATACAATCACTACACAACTTACAAGACTTGGCAACGCGCGAAAAACTATAAAAGAGCGCCACCCACGCACATCGGCGTCATTCTACAACACACCGTCCTAGCGTCAACACGTTTCTCAGCAGCTTCAATCTAATAATACTTGTTTCATTGTGGTATTCCTGGTTCCCTACTAAGTCAACAAAACAAAGTTCAACTCTGCACAGCATAGCAGTTTGAAACAGACATAAAATTCTTTAACAAAACTTTATTACCTGTTAAATCGTATTTTGGAGGAAGTTTCGAAAATCTAATAATATTAACCTTTATTGTTTGTTTAGGTTGGTATTTATGTAAAGTATCAAGTTTATTACCCCAATAAAAAACATTTTTCAAAAAAACTTTAACTTCCCCTAAATCGACTTTTGAGGGTAGTTTATAAAAACTTATAATGAAAGCCTTTTATTGTTTACTTAGGTTGGTATTTATGTCAAGTTTCAAGTTTATTATGACAAGTAATAAGATTCTTCCAAAAAACTTTAACATCCCTAAATCGACTTTCCGGGATAGTTTAAAAAAATAATAAAAGCGACCTTTATTCGTTATTTAGGTAGTATTTGTGGCAAGTTTCAAGTTTATTGACCCAAGAAATCAGATTTTCCAAAAACACTGAAGTTCCTCCTAAATCGTCTTTTGAGGGTAGTTGCAAAATACTAATAATGACAACCTTTATTGATTATTTAGGATGGTATTTATGTCAAATTTCATGTTTATTCACCCAAGAAATCAGATTCTTCAAAAAAATAAAATCCTCTTAATCAACTTTTGGGGGTAGTTTCGAAAAACTTACAATGAAAGCCTTTATTGTTTATTTAGATTGGTATTAATGTCAAATTTCAAGTTTATTAACTGAAGTAATAAGATTCTTCAAAAAAACTTTAACACCCCTAAATCGTCTTTTGGGGGTAGTTTCAAAAAATAATAAAAGCAACCTTAATTATTCATTTAAGTTAGTATTTGTGGCAAGTTTCAAGTTTATTGACACCAGAAATCAGATTTTGCCATACAAACTTCAACACCCCCTAAATCATCATTTGGGGGTAGTTTCGAAAAACTAACAATGAAAACCTTTATTGTTTATTTAGATTGGTATTTATGTCAAGTTTCAAGTTTATTAACTGAAGGAATAAGATTCTTCAAAAAATCTTTAACACCCCTAAAACGTCTTTTGGGGGTAGTTTCAAATAATAATAATAGCGACCTTAATTATTCATTCAAGTTAGTATTTGTGGCAAGTTTCAAGTTTATTGACACCAGAAATCAGATTTTCCATACAAACTTCAACACCCCCTAAATCATCATTTGGGTGTAGTTTCGAAAAACTAATAATGTCAATCTTTATCATTTATTTAGAATACTATTTGTGCTAGGTTTCAATAATGTTGGTCGAAGGAATTAGATTTTTCATACAAACTTTCAACCCCCTTTTTACCCCCTTAGGGGTGGCATTTCCAAAAATCCTTTCTTAGTGCACACTTACGTCACTTGAGGAACCTTTCTGCTAAATTTCATGCTTCTAGGATTAGCAGTTTTGGCTGTGCGTTGATTGATCAGTCAGTCAGTCAGTCAGTCAGTCAGTCACCTTTCGCTTTTATAGATATATAGATGCTCCGCTCCTATTGGTCGTAGCGCGATGTTATATAGCCCTCAATAAATAGACTATCTAACACAATTTTTTTTTCAATTCCAACCAGTAGTTCTTGAGATTAGCGCATTCAAACAAACAAATAAACAAACTCTTCACTTTATAATATTATAAAATAAGTATATAGTATAGATAAAGAAGCCGAGAAATTTTGTAGTTTCTGTTTCTTCAATAGATTGATTGTTGAAATTTACGTTAAGATTGTTTAGTGTTGGTAAACGCTGTCATTAATTTGGTTTTTCAAGGTTGGCTTTTAAATTATTTACATTCAACCAATTTATAACTGAGCTCAAGGTGCTATTTAAATCATGTTTGTTTTTACATTTGACAGTAACAGTGCTATCATCCGCATAGAGAGCTATGGGGTTATCAGTGGCATTTGGTAGGTCATTAATGTACCAGGCCCCTCAGAAAGTATTGCGAAAAAAAGTTTTTATATATGGGAGACTGGCCAGTTATAATGTTTTTCGAAAATATGATTATTTATAAGTAAAAATAAGTAAGTTCCAATTTCAAAATTTCCCTCCACATTTTTTGCGAGTTAATTCAAAGTATTGTGTCTCACTGAAATATGGATCTGCGCCGGGAACATTTTAGAGCTATGATTTTATACGATTTCAAGTGTCGCCTGAAACCGGATGAATCGTACGATAGACTTCAAATGGCATTCATGGATGAAGGCCCTTCCAAGGCAACCGTGTATCGTTGGTATAACGAATTCAAGCGCGGTCGACCAACTTTGGGGGATGACGAAAGAAGCGGTCGCCCTTTGACGGCTGTTACCGAAGAAAACGTGCTAGCAGTGAAAAATTTAATCCAAGACAATAGGCGAATTACATATCAGGAGATTCAAAACATATTGAAGATTGGATCGGGAAGCGTTCACGAGATTCTACACAGCCATCTTCGCGTGAGGAGGATAGTATCACGCTGGGTGCCGCACAACCTCACCGATGCTCAGAAGCAGGCCCGGGTGGAATGGTGCCGTGATATGCTTAACAAATTTGAAGCAGGCTCGTCTCGGCGTGTTTACGACATCGTTACAGGTGATGAGTCCTGGATTTATCAATACGACCCAGAAACCAAGCGCCAGTCGACTGTTTGGGTGTTTCAAAATGAGCCAACGCCTACCAAAGTGAAGCGATCTAGAAGCGGGGGTAAGATTTTGATCGCTAGCTTTTTTAATTTGACTGGCCACTTGGTATCAATTCCCTTACGGGATCAAAGAAGCATTAATGCCGAATGGTATACTACCAAATGTTTGCCAGAAGTTTTCTCTGTTATAAGCAACAAGCGACCAAACACAGGGCTCCGCGGGCTACTGCTCCACCACGACAATGCACCTGCGCACACCGCACTCAAAACGAGGGACTTCCTGGACAGCACGCCAGTCAAACTCCTGGGTCACCCTCCTTACAGACCTGATCTAGCACCGTGTGACTTCTTTTTATTCCCAAAAATAAAAAATCAGCTCAAAGGGATACAATTTTCGTCGCCGGAAGATGCGCTGGCTGCGTTCGAGCAGGCTGTAAACGAGGTGTCTGCGGCGGACTGGAAAAAGTGTTTTGAAAACTGGTTTAGGCGCATGAATCTTTGTATAGAGGCTGGTGGAAAGTACTTTGAAAAGATTTAATAAAAATATATGTACGTATAGAACAATTTTTTTTAGTTTCGCAAAACTTTCTGAGTGTCCCACGTATAATATAAATAGCGGTTGACCCAGAACGCTTCCTTGCGGTACACCGTAGTTTAGTTTGCGTTTATGTGACATAAAGGTTTATTCTTGTTTAGCAATAACATTCACTTTAGTCACTTCAGTATATTGATTTCGGCCTTTGAGGTATGATTCAATTACTGAGAAAACTTTACCCCTTATTCCATAGGTTCAAATCAATATTATCATTATCTATATTATATCTCAATATGATACTATCGTGGTCAACATAATCAAAAGCCTGATGCGTCATATCCAAAAAAATAGAGCTGACGGGTGTTTTTTTGTCAAAACTATCCATAACAATGTCTACCTTTTGTTTTATTGCTATATAAAGTATCCTTCGGTATATTCTGTTTTGCTTGGGTTATAATTGTCCATGCAGTTCTACTTCTATTGTCTGACATATTAATTGAATGTTTTTTTTTTATACGCGCTGAGTTAACCTTATTATTTTCTTATATCTTTTGAATATTAGATTGGATTAATAAAATGTTAGCTATGTTAACCTTATACTCTTAACCTTCCATAACTTTACCTTTTCCAGACCAAGCCTGTTGACCATCTCGGAGCGCTTGAAAACAATGAACAACGTGCTGAAGTTGGCCACATTGCGCGAGTGGTACTTCAGTACGGACAATGTGCAGCGACTGAAGCAGAGGCTGTCCCCGAGTGATGCTGCAGTGTTCAACCTGGATCCAACTACCATCGAGTGAGTATGAGGGTTCAATTTATAGGCCTCTAGACACAGAGACCTGTAGCCTCTAGACATAAAGCACTTCGAGAAAGAGGTCAACCGTCGAATCCGACGCGGCTGGGTGACGTTTTGGAAGTTGCGCGGTATCTTCTCGTCCAATTTAACACAGTGTCTCAAGACAATAGTCTGGAGCTCTCCCCGGAGCTCTGGAAATCCTACACCTCTGTTCAGAAAGTACATGTGGGCATCAAGCGATGCTCGATTGAGGACCAGTCCCCACTAGTTCAGTGCACAAAGTGCCTTGCATATGGACACAATAAGTCCATATGCAGGGCTGCAAAAGAAGTCTGCGGCTACTGCAGTGGGCCTCACAATATCAGGGACTGCCTCACTCGAGCGGACGGCAAACAGCCCACATGCGCAAACTGCAAGGTAGCACACGGGACGAGCAACGACCTGGCACACACAGCGTTCAGCGAAGACTGCCAGGAACGCCAAAAGTGGGACGGCATAGCCAGATCGCGCGTATCCTATTGCTAAGGGCAACGAAAACACACCAACAAACCAACCAGTCACCCCCGAAATCTCCTCAAGATCGACAGCAAGATTGCGGTTCATCCAAGCAAATCTTCACCGCTCTAAGCTGGCCACAGAAGAACTCCACTTGGCGGCCCAGGCAAGGGGAATTTCAGTAGCACTTGTTCAAGAGCCCTACGTAGGAAGAACAGGTGTGATGAAACAAAACCCCGGCATACAAGTCATCCAGTGCAGCCTCAACCGCCAAAAGCCAGTTAAGGCAGCGATTGTTGTTTTCGGTAACAACCTGGAGGTCATCCACGACCCCCAGCTTGTGACCGAGAACGTTGCTGCTGTCTTGCTAAAGGTGGGTCAGCTCAGCTTTGGAGTACTATCGGTCTATTTTGAGGGTGACCAGGACATCGAACCCTACCTATCCGAAACACAATACAAGACACACAAATTGAACACAAACAACATCTTGGTGGGAGGAGACGTGAACGCCTGGAGCCATTGGTGGGGAAGTGTTTCCGAAAACCATCGCGGGGCGGCGTACAGTTCTTTCCTCAATGAGCGGGATCTACACATCCTAAATACGGGCCAAACACCAACGTTCGAGACATACAGAAATGACAGGTGGTGCACAAGCATCGTCGACGTGACAGCTTGCAGTTCCTCGCTCCTGGGCAAGGTCGAAGAGTGGCGGGTAGAAAGAAGTCTAACAACTTCAGACCACAACGCTAGAACCTTCTCGATGCGTCTAGAAAAGGCCCTGGAACCCTTAAGGCCAATTTCGACGCGCTTCTACAACACCAAGAAGGCCAAGTGGTCCGACTTCAGCACCCACTTCAAGACCAGCCTAGCAGACAGTGACATCACTCAAGTCAGAGTCTTGAACGCATCGAACCCAGAGGATCTGGAGACAATCATTTCTAATTATATTCAGAACATCCACCGCTCATGCGAGGAAGCGATTCCAAAACTGGGGTCGCCGAAACACAACGCCAAGCCCCCATGGTGGACCCCTTCTCTAGATCGTCTCAAAAAAGACGCCATGACGAAGAAGAGAAGGATCCGGAACGCAGCCGCAAGCCGGAGACACTTCACCATTCAAGAGTACGTGCTGGCCAAAAAAAACTTACACGACAGCAGCAACGGAAGCAGCCACAGCTAGCTGGAAGGAGTTCTGCACGAAGCAGGACCGAGAGAGCATGTGGGACGGCATCTACAGGGTAATAAGGAAGACAGCCAGAAGAAAAGACGACGCGCTCCTGAGAAATACCGCAGGCGAGACGCTAAGTCCAAAGCAATCTGCGGATCTTCTGGCAAAAACCTTCTACCCCGACGACTCAACGGATGCTGAACAGCCCTACCACACTGCGCTAAGGAGACTAGCGGAGGAGAAAAACCCCCAAGGTCTGTCTGCAGACGATCCGCCCTTCACGACCGCGGAGCTGGAAATGGTTCTCCAGAACCAAAATCCGAAAAAAGCCCCCGGTCCCGACGGATTAACAGCAGACATCTGCACAGCGGCAATAAACTGCGATAGAGAGGTGTTCTTAGCGATAGCAAACAAGTGTCTGTCGCTGTCACACTTCCCGAAGCAGTGGAAGGTCGCCCACGTGTGCATTCTCCGCAAACCAGGAAAGGACGACTACACCAGCCCTAAGTCATACAGGCCTATAGGTCTGCTCTCGGTCCTAGGAAAAATCGTCGAGAAACTTCTAGTAGGCCGACTACAGTGGCACTTCCTCCCAACACTACACACAAACCAATACGGCTTCATGCCACAGCGCGGGACGGAGGACGCCCTCTATGCTCTAGTGGGCCACTTACGAGCCGAAATCAAAGCCAAAAAGATCGTGCTTTTGATATCACTGGACATAGAGGGAGCCTTTGACAACGCCTGGTGGCCCGCACTCAAGAAGCAGATGGTAGCCAAGAATTGTCCAGCAAATATCTACGCTCTTGTCGCCTCATACCTGGAAAACCGGCACATCAGGGTCAACTATGCCAGAGCGACTAGCGAAAAGGGAACCACGAAAGGATGCGTCCAGGGCTCAATTGCCGGACCGACGTTTTGGAACCTTATCCTAGATTCACTCTTACACAAAATGGCTAGTATGGGGGTATACTGCCAAGCCTTCGCGGACGACGTTGTCCTGGTTTTCTCAGACTTCACAGCCGGTCCCCTGCAACAAACAGCCAACAGCACGCTAGCCAAAGTATCGGAATGGGGCGTCCAAAATAAGCTACGTTTCGCCGCGCACAAGACCAATGCAATGGTGTTAACGAGGAAGCGAAAGTACGACGTTCCGGTACTTCATATGTCGGGCACGCGGCTAAACCTGGTTGAGGAAGTGAAGCTGTTAGGTCTCACGATAGACTCCAAACTCACCTTCAATGCGCACGTGTCTGCGACCTGTAGAAAGGCCGCAGACATCTATAAGCAGTTGGCATGTGCGGCGAGGGTGACTTGGGGTCTGAACAGAGAGATAATCAGGACGATATATGTCTCGTTGATAGAGCCCATCGTGATGTATGCAGCGAGTGCGTGGGCACCCGCAGCTGAGAAACTGATGACAAGGAAAAAGTTTGACTCACTGCAGAGAGGCTTCGCGCAGAAGATCTGCAAATCATACCGCACGGTGTCTCTGACATCGGCACTTATTCTGTCAGGCCAACTCCCCCTAGACCTCCGGGTAATCGAGGCGGCAACCCTTTTCAAGATCAAAAAGGGACATTCCCAAGAGTTCATACCGCTGGGCCGCGTGCTGGAGTGCAACGTGCACCACTCCAAAAATCCCCACCCAGCGCAACTCACAACAACCGAGTATGAATGTCTAGAGAATTTGACTCCAGAAACCCTGGCAACCCACCAAGTAATCGGCCCCCAAATATACACCGATGGCAGCAAGATAGAGAGGAAAGTTGGAGCTGCCCTAACTTGGTGGGAAAACGGGACGGAGTCAAGGTTCAGCACCTTCGGCTTGGAGCCTCACAACACAGTCTTCCAATCGGAAATGTACGCTCTCTTCAGAGCTGTCAGGATGGCAAGAGAATCCAAGGCGGCCTCCGTAAACATCTTAAGTGACTCGAGATCGTCACTTGACCTGCTGAGGAGACCGTCTGTCACTCACCACCTGGCACTCCAAATTAAGAGAAGCGTCCGTGAAATCAGAGAGGAGGGCAGAGAAGTGAGGCTCTTTTGGCTCAAAGCCCATGTGGGAACTGCCGGGAATGAGAGAGCGGATGAGCTGGCCAAGGAGGCAGCTCTAACAAAATGCACATCAGACTACAGCAAGGTCCCCGTTTCGTTCGTGAGGAAGAAGATACGGGAAGGGACTATAAGGAAGTGGCAAGCGCGGTACGAGTCCTCGAGTACAGGATCAGTCACGAAAGTGTTCTTTCCAGACGTCCTAGCGGCGAAAAGAACACTTAGAGAAGCAGTGCTCACACCGGTCCACGTACAAGTCCTTACAGGACATGGCGGATTCTCAGCGTATCTCCACCGCTTCCATCTCAAAGATAGTCCCTCGTGCGTCTGTGACCCGAGTTGCGAAGAGACAGTCTGGCACCTGCTCTTCGAATGCCCAAGGTTCAGCCAACACAGAATGGAGCTCGAAGTAAAATTCGAAACCCAGCTTAGCCAGTCCACACTCCACGCCATCATGGGGAGACCGGCTACTAGGATTCCATTCTTGGCATTCGCGAGCAAAGTTGCCACAATCGCAGCAAAGGCTAACAGAACAGACGTAACCTTGCGAAGTCGACCACACATTCGAACTCACACAACCACAACAACAACCACAACCACAACCACACAAACAACAACCACAACTTAGGCTCAAGTCGAGCTGCAGCCCGAATACACCTTTCGCCGGGCCTTGCCGCCCTGATTAACGGAAGCACTACCAAAACAAGCATAAAAGGCAGCAAGTATGCTGCACTACCTCAAGTGGAAGCGGCCACTTACCGATGCCGTCTAATGCGGTTTAAAGGGAAAACAATCGCATTAATCGAGTGGGGAGAGGCTACTCCATTTGCTCAAGCAAGCTCATTGCTTCAGAGGATCGGGGAGGCAGGAGACTACACGTCAGCCGCAGCCCGAACCATAAGTGTGGACGCAATGGTGGTGGGAGGGGAGAGAGGAGACGTCGCAGACCGCTTTGGCTGTCTAAAAGCCTCAGAACATCATGAGGTTGTTGTCTACGAGGTCAGAGGTGAAACCCTGAGTTTCCTCAAAGCCCCCAGACAACCAACAGCCAGCGCGATGAGCCCCACAACAAGCCCCACCACTCAAAGCGGATCGGAAAGGGCCCAGCAGAAGGCAGCAGCCGAAAAAGCCGCTAAGGAGCAGTGCAACACCATAAACCCAGAGAACCGGGCCCGGTCGAGGAGTCGCCTGAAAGCGTTTGGCACTTTCCTCAGTGCACTGCTCCCAAGCACCAGCCACGCATCACCATCTCATAAGCAGGAGACAGCACTGGAGAGGTTTTTCAGAAAAACACCAAAGGAACCAACCCAGCAAAAGCCTGAGCTAACACGAGCCGACAAAGGGCAAGTCATCCCGCCGACCCTCGCAGTAAAGTCGGGTACCACGGACCACGTAAAAAGCGCGTTCCTCGAGTACGTAGCAATCGTAAGAGCGACCAGAGAGGTCAATCTTATGACATGCAGGAAGATCCTGCAGACCTTCCAGAGAGACACAGAGGGTCTGTTAAGAGTACTGCTCAAGGAGGCTGGGGCAGCGGTGTACGACAACGTCACATCCCAAGTCATCAAAGGGGAAATGACGGGATCGTATATGGCAGCCTACAGCGCGAGGAGTGGTTTTGTGGCCCTGGACAAGGAGGAGACGGAGCGCTCGGGCAAACTCAAGTTCAGTGTGCCAAATGACGACCCGATAGTGGTTACCGCCAAATGTACCAAAATCATGCCGGATGATAAGATCCTGGAAATGGCACAGTCCATTTCAGAGACCTCAGATATCCCGGCATCGCAGGCAAGTTGGGCGGTACCCAATATCAGGTGGATTAACGGAGTTCCGGGTTGCGGTAAGACAACCTGGCTGGTAAAGCACTTCGACGAGGACAGGGACGTGATAGCCACCACGACAACAGAAGCTGCCAAAGATCTTAGGGAAAAGCTTGCGCGCCGCTTAGGAGACCGAGCAAAGGCCAAGGTGCGTACTATGGCTTCAATCCTAGCAAACGGTTTCAAGAGCCAAGACAAATGCTACCGTCTTACGGTAGACGAGGCTCTTATGAACCACTTTGGAGCCATAGTCATGGCAGTAAAGTTGTCTGGAGCAAGCGAGCTTGTCCTCGTCGGAGACGTTAACCAGCTTCCATTTTTGGACAGAGAGAACCTTTTCGAGCTTAGGTATACCCGTCCAGACCTGGTTGCTGGCATCAGCCAGGAGTTTCTCTGCACACACCGCAATCCAATGGACGTGGCGTTTGCACTGAGTGAGATATACCCCGGTATATACTCCTCCAAGTCGTCTCTGTCGCGGGTCCACTCCCTGAAGGTGAAAGGTTACACAGGGGCGCAAATACCGAGCACTGCCCAAAACACCCTGTTCCTGGTTCATACGCAGGGGGAGAAAGCTTCTCTTGCGAGCCAGGAATTTGGGTCCGGCGAAGGGTCACGCCTGCTAACCATACACGAGGCTCAGGGGTCGACCTACGACAGCGTCATCATCATCAACACCAAGTCCAGGAGGCTTCAGGTCCACGACAGCATATCCCACGCGGTAGTGGCGGTGTCCAGACATACAGTCAGTTGCGTCTATTACACCGACGACGCCGATGACGCCGCAGGCCGCCTTGCTAAGAGGGCGATGGATGCGCCGACTAAAACGGTCGTCAACTACAATCTTCAGACGGCCATGCAGCATCGAGACGTAGTCGTCATAGAGGCCTTGCTCACGCTAGCGAAGTCCCTGGTCAGCAGACATCACCAAAACACCACCTAACAAGTCCCATCCAAAAACTCCACGCTAAACACATACCCAAACCATCACCCTGTCTATATATTGTAAAGCTGCATGGTGGAGCGAGTAAATCATACTCACCTTAACGTCCTAACGACGGGTTTTCTTTAACCGGAACCGTCGGCCGGGACTGGTTTGCTCGCACTACCATGCATCTTCCCCCGAAAGTGTACCAATACATATAAATAAACAAAATAGCAAATAACATAAGCAGTGTATCAATAGAAATAAGTAAACAATATTTAATAACATAAAGATAAGTAGCAAATATAAACATAAAATTGTAATGCCAGTGTGTAATAGATATAGTATTTAGTGAGGGATGAACTCACGTAGTCTTAAGTTAGTTAAGTAGCCTAAAATAATGTTCGACGTAGGAGTCAAACAATTGCAATTTTTTATGAAAAAAAAAAAAAAAAAACTAACTAAATATAACAAGGTAAAAAAGAGCGCGGACCACACATGTCCGCGGTAGAATATATAAAAAAAAAAAAAAAGACAATAGTCTATGACCAGTGTGACTCGCCAGTAATTACCTATGGGACCGAGACGTGGTCGCTCACAATGGGCGTCATCAAAAAGCCTAAAGTCACCCATAGAGCAATGGAAAGGGTTTTGCTCGGAGTTTCATTGTTTCCTTGCGTGATCGCACCAGAAATGAGGATATACGCAGTAGTGGACAGTGGACAGAGCACATTGCTCGCAGAACAGATGGCCGATGGGGCCGAAAATTTCTGAAATGGCGACCGCGAATCGGAAGAGGATGCGTTGGGAAGGCCTCCCACTAGGTGGACCGATGACCTCGTTAATGCGTGACGCACGTGATCAGTCAATGTGGCGACACCTGGGAGAGGCCGGTTAAAATTTCCATTATGGGCCGTCGATTTTTGACGCGGGGAGAGTAGGGGGGAGAGGGGGGTAGCTTTGGTTACCCCCCTGTGCCATCCCCACCACTCGGAGCCCCATGGTTATGGAGATATCCATGGTCAAAGTTTTCAGGTTAGAATAATTTTCTTCGTAAATGTCCATCGTTGTAAGGGAGGGAGGGAAACGAAACAAAGTCGACGGAGCCCCGCTGCGCGGGGCTCCTATTTCTGTCTGCAGGGTCTAAAGTAACCTAACATGAAGGAGATGACGGGAGCTGAGTTCGCTCGCTTTGCTCGCTCACTTCAGCTCCCGTCATCTCCTTCGAACCTAACCTATCCGTGTCGGGGTGCCCTAAGCTCCCGAGCTCGCTTCGCTCGCTCTTGGACTAATTCACAATTTTTTATTTTTTTTATCTCACTAATTTTATTGAAGTATAAAATATCTCCATAACCATGGGTTTCCGTGGGGTGGGGATGGTACAGTGGGGTAGTCCCCCTACACCCTTTCGTTCCCTCCCTCCCTGTCCCTTAAACGATGAAAATTTTCGGAAATTTTTACACTAACCTGAGCACTTTAACCATGGATATCTCCATAACCATAGGGCTCCGAGTGGTGGGGATGGTACAGAAGGGTAGCCAAACCATCCCCGCGGTTAAAATCAACGGCCCATAATGGAAATTTTATCCGAGAGGCCTATGTCCAGCAGTGGACGTCTTTCAGCTGAAATGATGAGACATAGAGCCATTCGAATGAGTCCAAAATGTTTGTTATTGACTACGTGGCTATTGTGTAACGCATATCAATCACATACCTGCTCTTTTAAATTTTCGATGATCGTAATTGCGGGTAGAATGTCACTACTTTTGTCTTGTCGCTCTGGGTTCGATTATGGTTATTGGGTTACAAATCAGGAAATTACAAACTCAATTTAATAACAATTGCCAATCAAATCGATTGACAGTGTGTATGGCAATCTGTAAACTAATTTTAAAATACAGGAACTAGTGGTAAGCAGGGGTAGCATTTTAAAATAATTCATTTGTAACACAAATAAATTCATTCGTATGAGTTCATTTCAGTTGGGAGGATCACTGCGTGGACTTCGTGAAGGGCTGTCGCAAGTACTTACTGCGAGAGAAAGATCAGGACATGGAGAGAGCTCAGAGGAGAATGCGCATGTATGTGAATATTTCATAATGTTTTCAGATATTCCTTGACTTTAAATTCTTGTATGGTGAACCCACACATTACAAACAATTATGTAGGCTAAACTACTAGCCTTTGCATACGCGCAATGACATGTTACGCTTGCAAAAAACAAGAGTGATTATTTTAAATATAATCAAAACGGGCGGTTTTATTGATCCCCGGTAATGTTTAATATTGCCACAAGTATACAGAGAAACATGGTTCATTTGAATGAAGTGTCAGTACCTACACTTATATCGTAGTACATTTCTAGTGGCAAAAGCTATTAAATTATGAGTAAAAATTAATGATTAAACGAACTTACCTGTAAGTGAAGTTCTATCATAATTATGCGAGGTGTTTCGTTCGAAGAGATTAGATATACATACACTTGTAGTCACACATACAATGTCGCCACTATTGCACTAAGTTCAAAGAGAAAAAATAAAATAAAAATAGATGTGGGTACACTGACACATCTCATAGGTTTACCGTGTTTAATGCCTCATTTAGTTTAGAGATAAGATATTCATTTCACAATTTAGGGGGTTAAAATAGGGAGGGTGGGCTACTAATCTCTTCGAACGAAACACCTCGCATAATTATGATAGAACTTCACTTACAGGTAAGTTCGTTTAATCATTAATTATGCTTCTGTGTTTCGTTCTCGAGATTAGATATACATACACTTGTAGTTATTGAGAGTCTTTGTGAAATGTACATAGGGTATAAGAGTTAGATAAATCAATAAAATATTGAAAGAACCAAAATAATTCAATAAACAATATTTAAAATCACAGCTGATAACATGTAAATAGTACTTTTTATCACAATCATAGTAATTTTACCTAGAATAGGTTACAAACAATCATGTTACTAATTTATGAATTATCATTGACCAAAATACTCCTAGCAAATAGGTTTCTAGAATCTGTTATTGCCCTGTTATAAAACTTGGCAAATGTGGTGGATGTGCCTGACCATCCGGCAGTTGTCCTTATCAGATCTATATTGACACCCACTTTATGAGCTCGAGAAGTACTGCCATGTCTAGTACTGTGAGCAGAAAATTCGGTATCGATTCCACTGACCTCTAAGGTACTCTTTATCCACCTACTAAGTGTTTGAGCACAAACTTTATTATGTGGCTTTTTGGTATTAATAAAAAGAAAGGTGTGATTATTACGCAGTGGTTCGGTTACTCGTAAGTAATCAATTAATAATTTAGCAGGGCATATTTCGGGTCTTTCCCGAAAGTATGGTAGTATCAGCATTGGCTGTCTCGATTTTACACTGGATGTTTTGATTAAATCAGGAATCTTAATAGATATTTCATTAGGTAATGTACTAATATTCTCGACTTTAATTTTTGATAGGGTTTGAACCCTGTGGGCTGTAACAAGTGCAAGTAAAGTTACCAATTTCCTTGTCATTTTATCTAACGGTAAATTATCGTTAGGTATCCAGGTAGACAGAGTTTCTATAACTAATGAAGTATCCCACGTTGAATCGTATTTGGGCAAGGGTGGACGAAGTCTAAATAGCCCTTTAAAAAATCTTTTTACCCGATCATCTTAACTGATTTGATGACCTAAAATTAAAGACAGTGCAGACCTGCAACTGTTCAGCGTACCAAATTGCGCACCAGATTCAAATAATTCGGTAAAAAAATAAATAATCTTCGGTATGGAGGCCTCATAAATATTAACGCTGTTGTTCTTACAAAAAAGATACCATTTTTTCAAACAAGTATCATATTGTTTGATGGAATTATCCGAGAGGGACGCCAACATGATGTGAATTGATGCAGGAGGAATACTTCTTCTCAGTAGAGATTCCCGCACAATATTCCGGCAACCAGGGTAATCCGCTTGTGTATTTGACGGTTGCTGGAATGAGAAATTATTAATTCTTGAGAAGAATTAAATATCAAAGGTTTACTTTGCAAAAGCTTATTAAACAAGGGATACCACGGTTATGACGGCCATGCCGGGACGACTAGTATTCCTCTAGCTCTATCACTAATAATCTTTCTTAATGTTTTTAGAATAATTGCGAATGGAGGAAAACCGTAAAAATACCATACCGACCAACATATGGAAAAAGCGTTAATATTATAAGCGTCAGGATCTTTTCGCCATGATACGTATTTAGCGCATTTTTTGTTTATACGGCTAGCAAACATATCAATATCAGGCTGACCAAAAGATTTAATTATTTTTTGAAATGCAAAGTCTGATAATTCCCATTCAATGTCGGGGTGAACTCGTCTCGACTCAGCATCGGCGATACTATTCTCGACTGATGGGATATAAAGAGCAGAAACGAAAAGGTTGCGAGCCTCACACCATTGCCATATATCTTTGGTAAGTTTGGTTAAATGGGGAAACTGCACACCTCCCATGCGATTTATGTAAGAAATCGCTGTCGTATTGTCAATTCGTAAAATAATTTGACAGCCGAATAACTCTTTGCTAAAAATTTTAAGACCAATGAAAGCTGCCATTAACTCTAAATAATTAATATGCTGATTTCTTTCCTCTTGACTCCAACAACCGCTTGCCGTTTTCCCGGCACAAGCTACACCCCATCCCGTAGTTGAGGCGTCAGACTGAATTTCCAAATTATAATTAACAAATTTAATTTTGCAAACAGATTTATTGATAGAGTTTATCCACCAATCAAAATCTGAATCTAAAGTAGAAGGAATGGTCATGAACTTTTCATAATTATCATTGCCTCTTAAATTTAAGAATTTACATCTCTCAAACTCTTTAGTATACATCCAGCCATATTCAATGGCAGGGCAAGCAGATGTAAGAAACTACTAAGCGTGCAAAATCCCTAATTTTACATCTATCGAGATTTTTAAATTTTAACAATTCCTTCCTTATCTTTTCACGTTTTTCAGTAGGCAAACTAATTTCCATTGTTTTAGAATCAATGACAAATCCTAAATATTTACATGAATTGCTGGGAATCAGACAACTTTTAGATTCATTTATGATGAAGCCCAAAGAACAAAGAAATTTCTTTGTAATTTCAACATTATCAACACAATCGCTGTGTATTTATAAATGCGTTTAGTTTTTTTTAAATTTAGAATTAAGCGAGTTTTGCCGTTTGGTTTCGGTACCAAGAATATACTAGATATGAATTGCCCGTCGCAAGGTTCACATTTTGAAACAGCACCTATATTTAATAAATTATCTATGGCCTGGTCAAAATCATATTCTTCATTACGAGAATATTTTTTAGACGGTGGCATATTAATCTGAAATGGAGTTTGTGCAAAAGGAATTTCATAACCCTTTATCCATGACAGTACAGTTTGGTCCGATGTTATTTGCGACCATTGATCGTAAAAATGACATAGCCTGCCGGCAAGATTTACCGTAGATTCTATTGACGGTTGCGTCTGTTGCTCGGACGTGAGTCTCTGGATGGCTGCACGTGCTGTTGCCTCGTCGAGGGTGCAGACTCCTTCGTTCTCCGAGGCCCCATCGGTCTGCGGTACGGGGCTGGAGCCTTCCAGTTTAAATTCCAGTTGGATGGTGGAGGCCTTGGCTTGTTTGCTAAAACTTTGGGTGGTGGAACAGACTTCAGTTCAGCTCCTGACTTATTTATAGCCTGAGCCGTTCTCAATATGTCAGCAAGCTCTTGACCAAAGAGGAAGCTATCTATTTTGGTTAGCAGCATCTGATCTTTTAAATCTTTTTTCAGAACAGCAAGGATAAAATTACGCCTAGTGACAGAATCATTATGTTGACAGTCGCACAAGATGCGCCCTGTGTCCACAAGTAATTTCAATATGTCGGGATCTTTTGTTTCTTTGGACAAAAGAATAGTAATAGCTCCACTAAGACATGCGATAGCACTGCCTATCTGCTTCTGCTTCGACTGCATAGCATTATCTCGCTTTACTATGGCGTCAGTGACAGCCGCCTTAATCTCTGGATTAAGGGATGGTGCGTTTATTAGCTTACAGTTAGCTGGAGGCAAATGAGATTCTAAGAGCTCCTTGCGGAGTTCTTTTGTCAGACCAGAAGTGGCTATGAACTCAAAACGTACGGCTAAGTCCTTCTGGATATCTTTACCAAACAATGTTCTGATTAATGGATCAGTTCCCAATATTTCCAACACGGTTTCGTCTAAATCATCAAGCTGATTCTCACTTTCAGCAGGGGTAGCCTCTTCAGCCTGGGAAGGAGGCTCTTGTGTCGCTTTAGATAAATTTGACACCTGCAGTGACTCCAAGCATGATGCGCTAATCGATGGTACCGGCTCGTCAAGGTCCACCGGTAGGTCTTCATTATTTTCCGATTCTATTAATGCGTTATCTGCAATCGGAAATAATAAATTGCTTTACTATTCCCGTTAGGGTAGTAACAATATAATACGCTATAAGTAACGAGAGTTATCGTTCATATTATAATTTACATTTAAATATGTAATTCGATGCATAGGTACGCATGACAAATAATGACAATGGGTAAGTTTATTATTACCTTAACAGGTAATAACGGATTTAATACAAATGTTTTATTTTTATTAAACGAGCACAGCGGGTAAGATGAACTCATAGGCGTTACATCGTGAACCCGAGTTTAGTAAATGCATAAATTGCTACGTGATTATAATTGGGTACCTAAACAGGTAACGTAGTAATATTTACATGTAATCACACGTACAGATACAGCGGGTAAGATGAACTCAAGACGTTGCATCGTGTACCCGAGTTTGAAAAAGGATAAGTTGCAACTCGTACGTTGTAACGTTAATCCATGAAAAAATAAAACTTATTCGTCATAAAACGTAAACATTTAGGTACCTTGAGGTTTTGGTAACATCCGCTCAGAATCCGAGGATGATGAAGATCTACGTCGTCCTTTTAACAATTTTCTTTCCAACTTCCTAATTTTCTTCTTTATATACCTCAATGAATCCTTGTCATCACGTTTCCTTTTCGGCATTTTTCGTTAAGACACACAAAAACACTAAACTGTCGAAAAACTGAAACGGAATAATATAAATACAAAGTGGCGGAGCACTGGAATGTGAATGAGGCATTAAACACGGTAAACCTATGAGATGTGTCAGTGTACCCACATCTATTTTTATTTTATTTTTTCTCTTTGAACTTAGTGCAATAGTGGCGACATTGTATGTGTGACTACAAGTGTATGTATATCTAATCTCGAGAACGAAACACAGAAGCATAATAGCATGTTTAAGCCCAGTGGAGTACACAAATGGTCTAATGAGAATAATCAGTTTATTTAAAAAAAAAACACGCTCTAAAAAGTATGCAACAAGAAAATATAATCAAATCAATTTTTTTTTATTCAATTAGGCTATTAAGCGGCACTTTCGAAAGTCAAAAAAAAATAAAAGTAATAATAATTGATTCTACCGTCAATTCGGCAATGTAGCTTCAACAATACTTATATGTGAGTACAATGTAAAAAAATAATGCTTATGTGCGTTATTTTTTTCTCTTATCTCTTCTATATCTTTTCTCTGATCTTATCTACATCAGTAAATTGACGAATTTTTCGAACAGCATAAGCTGCCGAACTTAACCGCCCCACAAGTGATATTAAATGAGGACCCCATTGTAACCTTCAGTCTAGCGTGATCCCCACGAAAACCGTTTTGTCGACGAATTCTAGATTCTCGTTGTTTAATATAATGTCACAATCATAACTTTTGACATTCGGTAAGGCAAATTTTACACACTTAGTTGTTTTAGCATTTAAAACTAAATTATTAGCAGTGAACCAATTCAGAACTTGCTGCAAAGCATTATTTACGTAGGCAACGTTACTCGTACTTCTATTTATCATAAAAATCAAAGAAGTGTCACTAGCAAATAACAACATGTTTAGTTTGTTTTTCAATAGATGGGGTAAATTGTTAATGTATACAAAAAATAAGAAAGGACCGAAAATAGAGCCCCGGGGGTTATCCCATTTTCACGTTCAACCTCGACCAATCGACACCGTTTATTTGAACTAATTGCTGTCTATCATTTAAATAGGATTTTACTAAACTTACTGCTAATAGGCCTAGTCCGTAATGCTCAAGTTTCAAATGCAATGTTTCATGATTAACGAAATCAAACGCCTTTGACAGGTCGCAAAAAACCGTATCTTATCTTATCTTGTGAAAGGGCCCAGAAATAACTCGAACACTTCGACCCATTGGGATCTATTGTGGTCCCCTAGATAACTTACTCTTCCCCAATCTCGATCAAAACTCTTTTCATGAGTTTTACAACGAGACTAGGAGATTTGAGCCTGTAGTCTTCTGGTTTTGGATATCCAACCCCTAGGAGATTCATTCGCTTACCAGCCAGTGCATCGTATGTGCACAGAAGGTGCTCCATGCGTTTCGTGTGTTTCCTACACAACCTGCACATGGGTGTCGCTGCATGTCGTTGGTTCCAAAGTGCCCAGTAAAGGCCCCAAGCAGGTAGTGGATTTGCCCCCTGCTCATATTCCAAATCCATTCCCGGGCTTTGAACGTAGAGCCCAGGAATTTCTTTGAGAGTTATAGACCGGTATTAGACAGCCAATATGTTCGTTGTCTGTTATCTGAACTCCCTAAATATGGCTTTTACGAGACATGTCGAAATGCCTACATATGGTTCTGGACCAACAAAATCATTTGCTGAGCCCTCTCTTGCAAGTTCATCTGCTACTTCGTTACCATGGATTCCTTTGTGCCTAGGGACCCACATCAGTCTCACCCTGTTATGCTTCCCAAGCTTGTTTAGAGTTTGGATAGCATCCAGAATAAGTCTGGAGTCCACTTTGTAGGATGCTAGCTTTGATTTCAGCCTGACTGTCACTAAGAATATGGATTTACCCCTGGTTCCTCTATCTATTTTCTCTTGAGCACAGGTTATTATAGCATATGTTTCTGCTTGAAATACAGTTACCATCTTCCCTAAGCTTTTGCTACATTTTTTACATTTTGCGTATAAGCCCGCTCTTGTCCCTGATTTGTCATTTTGGATCCATCAGTGTACCACACCAGACTATCTTGTTCTGGTGGATCGAGTTCCTTCGTCCAGTCCTCTCTTGTAGGGATTTGGACCTCAAAAGACCTTTCAAAAACAAACATAGTTTGCATTTTCTGATATCTGATATCATGTTGGCCTGGATCGGGTCCAGGCCTTCATTTCCACCGAACTTTGTATGGATAGTCTTTGGCTTAGAGGCACCCCATAGTCCAGCAATAGCAAGACGATATAATGTCTTCCTTGTTTCCATGCAAGCTTTTTTCTTGGCCACCACACTCACACTATGCTACCTTATGTGATAATAGGTATTATTATTGTCCGGTACAGCCATCGTATCACTTTGGGCTTTAGCCCCCAAGTTTTACCGTAGATGGAACGACACATGCCGAACACTTGCCTTTGTTGTTATATTTTCCAAATGGGTTTTCCACCTGAGTTCTTTATCAAGAGTTACACCCCGATATTTAACTTCGGTGGACCAGGGCAGCTTTATTCCATTGAGGGAGAGCTGTCCTAGGTTTTCTATGTGTCACTTCCTCGTAAATGCAATAATGACTGCATTGCTTGGGTTGTTAGATAGTTGGTTCTTTGTACACCATTCCTCTGTCATCCCCATTGCCTGTTGTAATAATCCAGAGACTAGGTTCGGGAATTCACCCTTAACCATTATAGCTATGTATAGCCAACTGTGTAGAATGGTCCGGTATTGAGTTTGTAAGTAGCGTGTCTACTACCAAGCATCACAATAATGGTGACAGCACTTCGCCTTGTGGACAACCTCTTGTTGTTTTTGCGCTAAGTCTGTCTCCCATCAGTTCCGATCCGACTATTCTGCTTCTCAGCATATAGTCAATCTAGTTGCACGTGGTATAATTGATGCCATGTTCCTTTGCAGCAATGCGTATGGACTCAAATGTTGTCTTGTGGAAAGCCCCGACACAGATCTCTTGTCCCTCTAGCGCAGCCTCGGCTCAACTCGCAATATAGTGCAATGCCGTTTCCGTAGATATAACCGTAACAAAACAATACATTCTGCAAAGTAGCATACGACCAAGGTAAATTTACAGGAATATTTTCTTGTTCCATACTTTTTAGAGCGTGATTTTTCAGTTTTCGGGTTTTGGTTTTTGAACTTATTTTTTATTTTAAATATTTTGGGGTTTTTACAGAGCTGAGCGATAAATGAACGTAAATGCATACATGCTTACATACATAATCACATACCGATCAACAAACACTGTGTGACGCCGTATTCAGGTTTAAAATTAGTTTTCATGACTTTGACGGGATATGTCTTGCAAATGGTACGCTTGACAAAAATATGATATACCAAACCCTACCTTCATTTTAAAATCCCTGTTCAATGATACTCAAGACGGGGTGGGGTGAAAAAAAAATCGTCACTTCGTGCCACCTAGAGAGCGCTATATTCAATTTAATGTGACGTCACGTGGCCTATAACCAGCGGACAAACAAGACGCTTCCAACAATAGAAGTTATGAGGGAACATATGAATATACATACATACTTAAACAAATACCGGTCAAAAACATAAACCTCCCTTTTGCTTAACCGTAGTCGGGTAAAAAGTGTCGGCTTATCGCGCTGTTTTCAAAATGTAACAAAATTATTATACAGCACAACAACTATGCATGTTTGGATTACATAAATCATTACATTAATATTGTTACTATTTATTCACAGGTTATACATGATCCACATGGCTGCAAAGTTATTCCTGACACTTCTGTTGGGCCGTTTGGCGGCACGGACTTTCCCTGCCATCTGGCGGGCAGTAGCGACGCTAATACTACGATTACGGAAAAATGGCGCAGCGTTGCATACCTGAAAAAAATTATTTCCAAGTTTATTATTTTAAAGAAATTTAATAAAATAATTATGTAATATGGCTGTATTTTAGTGGGATAACAGAACACGTAAAAAATTAATTAAAAAATAAAAAAAATAAAAAATTAACATTAGTTAAAAATAATTCAACTCGCGCAATCCATAAACCTGAGATGCCTCTCTCCAAACGAAACCTATTAGTATTTGGGTGTGTCGGAAGCGTTAGGTATCAATGAACAAAGCACTACTCACATGAAGCAATCGTTGAGGGAACGCTCTTTGGCCGCCTGAAGAAGGTTTTCAAAAGCCTTCTTTCGGGCGGAAACAATGCCTTCAACGGTTGGGCCATGCCGGTATTGATGTACTCTTTAGGCATACTCAAATGGACTCAAAATGAACTTGACGCCCTGGATAGGCAGGTCCGTACACTGCTGACTGCATATCGAATGTATCACCCAGGATCATCGGTCATGAGATTGTATATCCCGCGGAAATGTGGAGGCCGAGGCTTTTTAAATGCCAAGAACCTCCACAACCGCGAGATATGCAATCTCAGGGAATATTTTCTAAACACCAACGTGGGTGTTCATCGAGATGTAGTAGCAATGGACAAGGGTCTCACCCCGCTCTCCTTGGAGAACTGGCGCAAGTCTGTAGTGCTTGTCACTAACGACCGCAGGGAGGTATGGCAGAGTAAGGAGCTTCACGGACACTTTTCCGGGCCCTACATGGGTCGAATGTAGACCAGTCAGCGTCCGTAGCCTGAATGCGTTGTCGGTGACCTCTTTGGGGAAACTGAAGGTCTTGTCTGTGCAATTATGGATGAAGCTATCATGAAGAATAACTACCGGAGATTGATTATGAACTATGGCACGGTTGACATCTGTCGGGCATGTCACCGCCCGGGTGAATGGATTTGACACATTATCTCTGGTTGTTCTCGGCTAGCTAACAAAGAGTACTTGCATAGGCACAACCTTGCAGCCAGGATTATCCATCAGCAACTTTCTCTGAAATACACTCTTGTGGCAGCGGAGGTGCCGTACTACAGGTATGTGCCCGATTCAGTTCTCGAGAATGGCAATATCACATTGTACAGGGATCGGTCTATCATCACTGACAGGACTATTATCTATCAATACTAATATTATAAAGCTGAAGAGTTGGTTTGAACGCGCTAATCTCAAGAACTACTGGTTAGAGTTTGATATCGATAAATGTTATAGGCTATATAACATCACGCTACGACGAATAAGAGCGGAGCATAAACAAAAAATATTGCAAAAACAGGCAAAAGTTCTTGTTTTTTGTGAGCTTCCGTTGCGTGCGCTGCGTAAGCGGTTAAAGTTACGCAACATTCATGTATCTACATACATGAATGTTGCGTAAATTTAACCGCTTACGTAGGTAGGGTAGGTAGGTAGCCAGATGACGGGAGCGAAGCCGTGTGAGACAGCTAGTCCCTAATAAGCCTGATATAGTGGTGGTGGATCGAGAGGCGTGCCATGATTGTTGACATAACTGTCCCGCATGGCGGGATCCTCGTGAAAGCCCAGAAAGATAAGCAAATCAAGTATCTTGACTTGGCTCGCGATGTTGTCGACATGTGGGATGTGGACACAGCGGTTGTTGAATACAGGGCTGCTGATTGTGATCAGCAGCCCTAGAGCAGCTAAGAGGCAACTCTGGAGCCCATGATCAGTGCTACTACTCTTGGATCCTACATGGTCTATACCCGCGAAACTGCGCTACGCAGCAGGGGTCACTAGGGGTCTGTTATTTGCGATACTAGTTCCAGTCAACCAGATGGAAAGTGGTACGATGGTATAACTTACAACTATGCACTTGTCCTCGGGGTGGTCTCCTGGTCTTCATCCAATCCCGTGTCTGATCGGGGGGTTGTAACGATTATTTTTATCAATATATCAAAGCGACATCTTGTGCCAAACATGAAAACCAGCTTGGCATGGGTGTGTCACCAGTTGATCGTGGCGTGACACGGGATGGCGTTGCTATCTGGAGTTATTAATTAATGATATAATAAAATAACAATTTGTGTGTATCAATTTAATTCAACAAACACACAATTCAACACTAAAATAATAAATGATTAACTTCTTTAAAATATCTACATAAAGAAAAACCATAGACATAACGAGTCTATTGGTCAATCTTCAATGTCTATGACTGACAAGAATGTCACTTCTTTTTCATTGGAGTTACTGGGACAACACACCGGCTGTAAACATTTCATCCCAATAAGAGCACAAAAAGTTATTAAAATGACTCGTAGGCGGCAGGGAACAAGCCCCAAATATAAATAAAGAATGTGTCAGCAGTCGCTGTGAGTATAAATTGAATTTATCTAAATTTCCATACTTGTGAAAACATGTGCGTGTTTGATGCTCATTATGCATTTCTTCTCCTTGGCAGGGCACTCTAGGATTAATTTTTATTAATATAAATAAATAAGAAAATGGTCAACTACAACTACTACATATATAACTACAATTCCTGAAGAAAACAGCAGTTGAACTCCAGCATTTGGTTCCGAATACAAATGGCATTTTAGCTTGCACGAGGCTGGATTATAGCTTCCCAGGCGAATGATACTGCTTGAGACATCATACCTGTGGTATTGGAAATAATGGGTAAATTGTATCCCATATAAAAGTAAGTTTCATTTTATTTGATTAACCTCAAGAAATTGTGATGACGGATTGTATGTTCAAGAATTAAATTAGTTAACCAAACTATGTGTATTTTACTTCAGTCAACTTCATGCGAAACCATACCCTACATAGTCATATGCTGATCACCTACTCTTGAGCTAGCTGGTGAGTAAGGCACGAAAAATACCTTACAGGGTATAAGGTAAAATATTTTTAATAAGGTTGGAAGGGACAACTGACGTGTTCTGGTGGTATTCCTGCCAGACTGCTAGACACGTTCCCGTCACGAATACCTTGCTGCGCGCGAAATATACACAAGACCGACTGCACGAGTGAAGCCTTTGTTCGCATTAGGACAGATTCGCTTTAAGACAGATTCTCTTTACGACAGATTCGCTTTATGACAGATTCTCTTTACGGCAGAAATTGTACAGTCGTTTTGAAAATATCAAATCATTATACCAAATTTAAAAACTAGAAATGCTATAACGGCGACGGTACCTTCAAAGTTGTTCCCAGGCTCTTTTTATCGAATAATTCACGTTACATATTAATGCTTCACAAAACGATGATAACGTAAATTTTGTACCTTTAATTTATATACTCGTACCTAATAAAGCACAAGCTACTTAAGAATGATTCTGGGCTTAGGATTAGGTCTCTCCGGGAGGCCATGTATAAACGCTTGAACCTCTCCTTGAAGGCGGTCTCCAAATGGGATGATGCCAATCTGGTCAGTTTCAATGCTGCTAAAAAGGGCCAATTCCACCCGGCTCAATCTTTCCGTGGTGTAACCGTGCCGTTAATGGACCATCTCGAACTTCTTGGTGTTACGTTGACATCGACCCTCAACTTTGGTCCTGAGGCGAAACCTCAGTTAGCTGCAAAAAGTTGGGCAAAGGTGAGACTTTACTTCACGCCTGGACTCAACTTGTATAAAGCGCAAGGTCGGTCATGCATCGAGTACTGCTCTCGCCTCTGGGATGGATCAGCCAAATTGGTATTTGGCTGATCCATCCCAGAGGCGAGAGCAGTACTTGAATCGATTGATAGACGGGCTAAGAGGCTTATTGGCAACGATGCACTGGTCGCGTCAAAGCTCCAGAGCCTTGAACATCGACGCCGAGTTGCCAGCCAGTCGGTTTTTTATCGGTTACATTTCGGGGAGTGTGCGACGGAACTGCACCATTTGATTCCGCCTAGCCCTTTCCATCATCGGCCTACAAGACGTACGGCCATGCGCCATCGGTACATGATGAACATCCCTCCCATAAGCACAAAGCGTTTTTTCATTGTGCGCACAGCTAAGGACCGGAACTCCCTTCCGGAGTCTTTGTTCCCTGATAGCTACAACCTTGGGGTTTTTAAGTCAAGAGTGAATAGGTTTCTTCGACGCAAGCGTGCTTCACCGTAGACCACATCATCGCTTACCATCAGGCGAAATAGTGGGCAAACGCGAGCCTATAGATTAAAAAAAAACTACTATATTGCGCGATCAGTTTTCATTAAATATAGATGTGATTAAGAGTTAGCAGAAATTAAAGAGTTAAAGCCGTAGGTATATCCCAATGCCAAAGTTACCGATTGCTTCTACCACTATTGGAAAGCGCTCTCATAAAAAGCTAAAAATAGGTCTGAAAAAGTCGATGGTGGAGAACGTAACGTATTACAGAAATGTATGTAATTGGCATTATTACCACAAATTTTGATCCCTGAAGGAAAGATACCTTCAGGGATCAAAATTAGCTATTCAAGAATCTGAAGAATATTCGCATTCAGGGACTATTTCTCAAAGCAATGAATGGGATTAATTACCAATACATTTAGTTGCTACAAAGAAGTATTCAGAACGAATAACCCAGATAAATATATAAAAATTGACATGAAATCAAATTTCAGTTCTGGAATGTGTGCACCTACGTTTCGAAAAATTTCATTTTTGTTAATTATTTCATTAATGAGTTTTACAGATACAGGTATATCGAGTTCACTGTACTTCTGCCGTAAAGCGAATCTGTCATAAAGCGAATCTGTCTTAAAGAGAATCTGTCTTAAAGCGAATCTGTCCTAATGCGAACAAAGGGAGTGAAGCACCATACCACTCGTGGATGGCGAACGTGATTTCTAATAACGATCGGCTTG
The DNA here is from genome assembly GCA_949775005.1 of Orthosia gothica. Taxonomy (NCBI): domain Eukaryota; kingdom Metazoa; phylum Arthropoda; class Insecta; order Lepidoptera; family Noctuidae; genus Orthosia; species Orthosia gothica. The sequence goes on from CATKRY010000038.1 coordinate 259,573, forward strand.
CTAACCATCAATTTCAAACAAAACACCAATTCAAGACCGAATCGACACGTCTTGCACCAGCAAATCCATTTTTACGAGTCCAGTGTCAACTATCAACTCAACCAACAACTGTCAATATCGATGACAGCGAGTTAACTCAGTGATGCAACAAAATAACAAAAAGGGAACGGAACATTTCGTACCGAACAGCGATCATTGTACCGATAGTCGTGACAGGCAATGGCTTAATAGCCAACCAACACCTTAGGAGGCTCTCGTTAGGAGGCTGGGTCAAGGGCCTGATTCAGAAAGCAGTACTGCTGGACACGGCACGTATTGTGAGGAGGTTCCTCTCTCTGGAGCCCTGACCGCCGGTAGCTTGGACCCTGTTCCCGATACCGCTGGGCCTCTATTTTTTATATTTTTTAATGTTTTTCTTTCTTAATTTAATTTATAAAAATATTTAAAATATAGATTATAAGAAAATAAATTAATAAAAATAATAAATGTCTTTATTTCCCATAAATACAGATTATTTTAGGTACCAGATGATGATGAAGAAGTTTACAATTTATTATTATAATTATGGTAGAGAACATCACATTAAACATTTACATTAAACATTTGGATGCTGCAGAAATCTGTACACAATAGATTAAACTCTATCTCCTAAACTAGGGTATCCTGTATCTTAAGAGACAGTAAAGGAAGGAAGGAAGTAAGTTTTTTAAAATAATAATGAGATATGGCTTTATTTTAGTGGAATAATAGACGTTTAACGTTGAGAGTTGTCGCGAGCAGACGTGTTTTTTATGACGTGTGATGCCCTATCTTCCCAAGTTCCAAGTTCCCCAAAGCGTATATTATTGTACGAATTTGTCTTGATCGAAATCTAGAATGGCACGGTCACCGAAGCAATGCGTTATTACTTTAGAACAACCTCGATACATTCATAACTCACCCCCTGGATACATCCCTAACATACCCTGGATTTATCTCGAAACAATCTCAATACACATCGTACAAAATTATACATAGAGAAAATAATTATATCTGCCAAAGTAAGGTTGTTTTGTTTAAAGCTTTTTAAATTTTTTAACTAGTATGGCTATATTTTATCTAGGTACTCATTTTATTTTATTTTAATAGTTTTGGAGACATCGAGCAATGTTCAAGTGTGAACTTAACAAATTAATTAATTCAACATTTTGGGGACGTTGGGAATGAATGTGAATGAACTCGCAGCCTCAAAATATTTATATTATTTAACTTTATTTTAAGCAAATGTTATTACTCCGCTGAAGATTTGATGAATGAAAAATTTACCTAAATATTTGACATTATTGCCTATACCGTACCGTACCGTATGGTGACGGACGGTACCGTATGGTGACGGTCGTAAAGAATTTCACCATCCCATATCTTCCCGTGGGTTTCGTAAGAGGCGACTAAGGGAAAAACCAGAGAATGGGCAGCAGCGTTCTCTGTGCACTTTAATAACAAACTGCGATCGCCAACCCGCCTGCCAAGCGTGGCGATTACGGCAAACCCCCCCAAACCATGAATAGCACAGTAAAAAAACGGCCCCGAGTGCCCGGCAGCCCGTCTACCCTCGACTACGGTAGCGGTCGAGGCGATGACGTGGCAAGGGGTGCGAAGAATCTCCGGAGTGGACCCGGCTACCCCAATAAACACCGACGACTGGACCTGGCAACGTACAACACGCGAACACTCCGGACCGACGAGAAGATAGCCGAACTCGAGGCGGAATTGAGCAGGTTACGATGGAGTATTATAGGGTTATCTGAAGTCCGAAGAGAGGGCGAGGACACGATAATCCTCAAATCTGGTAACCTGCTCTATTTCCGAGAGGGTGACCGGCAGTCCCAGGGTGGTGTCGGGTTTATCGTCCACAAGTCCCTTGTGAACAACGTGGTGAAGATCGAGAGTGTGTCGACCAGGGTGGCGTACCTTATACTCAGAATATCCTCAAGATATTCGCTAAAGGTCATACAGGTTTACGCCCCAACCTCGGCACACCCCGACGACGAGGTAGAGACCATGTATGAGGATATCTCTAAAGCCATGCATGGTTTCAAAACTCACTTCACCGTTGTCATGGGGGACTTCAACGCAAAACTGGGCAAACGAGACGAGGATGAGCTGCAAGTGGGGCAATTTGGAGTTGGACGTCGGAACCACCGGTGTCACCTACTGGCCAGTTTTATGGAGAAGGAAGGCCTCTATATGATGAACTCCTTCTTCAGAAAGCGTGAGCACAGGAAGTGGACATGGCAAAGCCCCGATGGTGGAACTAAAAACGAGATCGACTTCATCATGTCAACCAAGAAGCAAATGTTCAATGATGTCTCTGTGATCAATTCGCTGAAAACCGGGAGCGATCACCGTATGGTAAGAGGCACATTGAACATTCATATCAAGCTTGAAAGGTCTCGACTGATGAAGTCCACGCTCCGTCCAGCACAGATCCAGATCCAAAACCCCGAGAGCTTTCAGCTCGAACTCCAGAATCGTTTCGAGTGCCTAGGGAGCTCCGTGGACGAATACAGCGATGGGTTCGTGGAAGCTGTCCATACGGTCGGGTCTAAGTTTTTCAAGACCCGCCGTACACATAGAAATAAAAAGCTCTCTGATCCTACTCTCAAGCTAATGAAGGAAAGGCGTGAGATGATCCTGCAGTCTTCAGACGATGCGGTGAAATACCGGCAGCTAAATAGACGGATCTCAAAGTCCTTGAAAACCGACCTCCGCCGCTTTAATACCGAAAGCATTAAAGATGCTATCGAGCGGAATAAGGGCTCCAAGGTCTTTGCAAGAGATCTGTCTATTGGGCAGAGCCAGCTCACAAAACTGAAGACCGATGATGGCAGGATTGTATCCGCCAAACCGGAACTTTTGAGGGAGATCGAGAGTTTCTATGGGCAGTTGTACACGTCAACCAGTAAACCCGTTGCGAATCTAGCAAACGACCCAAGAGCTAGATTGACCCGACACTATACCGAAGATATCCCGGACGTCAGCCTGTACGAGATTAGGATGGCTCTGAAACAGCTCAAAAACAACAAGGCGTCGGGTGACGACGGAATCACGGCTGAACTCCTGAAGGCGGGTGGAAAACCGGTCCTTAAGGCCCTTCAGAAGCTCTTTGATTCCATCATACTCGAGGGCAAAACGCCACAGGCATGGTGCAGGGGTGTGGTGGTCCTCTTCTTCAAAAAGGGTGTCAATGCCCTGCTGAAGAACTATAGGCCTATCTCACTTCTTAGCCATGTCTACAAGTTGTTTTCAAGAGTCATCACGAATCGTCTCGCGCGCAGGTTTGACGATTTCCAGCCTCCCGAACAAGCCGGATTCCGAAAAGGCTTTAGCACCGTAGACCACATACATACGCTGCGGCAGGTTATACAGAAGACCGAAGAGTATAACCTGCCTCTCTGCTTAGCGTTTGTGGACTACGAGAAAGCCTTCGATTCGATCGAGACTTGGGCTGTACTGCAGTCTCTCCAACGGTGCCAGATCGACTACCGGTACATTGAGGTGTTAAAGTGTTTGTACAGAAACGCCACCATGTCAGTCCGTCTTCAGGATCAGACCTCGAAACCAATATTTCTCCAGCGTGGCGTGAGACAGGGAGATGTCATTTCTCCGAAACTGTTCACTGCTGCGCTGGAGGATGTATTCAAGGTTCTGGACTGGAGGGGCCTAGGCATCAATGTTAATGGCGAGTACATCACTCATCTTCGGTTTGCCGACGACATAGTGGTCATGGCTGAGACCATGGAGAGCCTCAATACAATGCTCGATGACCTCAGTAGAGCTTCCGGAAGAGTGGGTCTTAAAATGAACATGGACAAAACCAAGGTGATGTTGAATGCCCATGTTACACCCACTCCTATCAAGGTTGGAGACTCTACACTCGAAGTTGTGGAAGATTATGTCTACCTGGGACAAACGATCCAGTTGGGTAGGGCCAACTTCGAGAGAGAGATAAACCGTCGAATCCGACTCGGCTGGGCAGCGTTCGGGAAGTTGCGCGGTGTCTTCTCGTCCAACTTACCACAGTGTCTCAAGACAAAAGTCTATGACCAGTGTGTGTTGCCAGTGATGACATATGGCTCTGAGACGTGGTCGCTTACAATGGGCCTTATCAGAAAGCTTACAGTCACTCAAAGGGCAATGGAGAGGGCTATGCTCGGCATTTCCTTGCGTGATCGAATCAGAAATGTAGAGATCCGTAAGAGAACCAATGTTACCGACATAGCTCGAAGAATTGCCAAACTTAAGTGGCAGTGGGCAGGGCACATTGCTCGCAGAACGGATGGCCGATGGGGCAGAAAGGTTCTGGAGTGGCGACCGCGAACCGGAAGACGTTGCGTTGGAAGGCCTCCCACCAGGTGGACCGATGACCTCGTGAAGGTTGCGGGGATCCGCTGGTTGCGAGACGCACGGGACCGATCAATGTGGCGACGCTTGGGGGAGGCCTATGTCCAGCAGTGGACGTCTTTCGGCTGATATGATATGATGATGATGATGATGATTGCCTATAAATCATAATCATAATATAAATAAATATTATAAAGAGGAAAGATGTTTGTTTGTTTGTACCGAATAGGCTCCGAAACTACTGGACCGATTTGAAAAATTCTTTCACCAGTGGAAAGTCACAGTATACCCAAGTAACATGCATGGGCTATAATTTTGACGGTAGCGAAGCCGGCCGGGGTCAGCTAGTAAATCATATTTTATCTCCTTGAATTAATTGTATTTTTTTATTTCTGTAAGTTGGTTTGTACAAACACTTTTATATGTCGATCATATTTTTAAAACTAGATGAGGTCAGCGTTTCCTATCTGACTAATCTGAGAAGAAAGGCCGAAACAAACTCAGAGGTCACAGTCTCTTTTAAAGTCCTGACAAAATCATGGTTAGATCATGTGAAGACCATGTAGACAGATATCTGAAATGGTCTTTTGAGGAAAGAACCAGCCAGATTGAGTGGACCTGTCCAGTTAGTGCACGCATTTGTCAATAACCGAGCAGCTCAACTCAGAATTTATGGACAACTTACGTTTAATGAATGATTTTAATTTATTAAGACTTAGATCTTGTACGTGGCTTGGAAGCTTATTATAAAAGCGTACACATTGACATCTAAACGAGCCACCTATTTTCTGGAGCCTTGTTGTAGGTACTACAAATTTGTTGTTGTTGTTCCTAGTATTTATGTTTTAAAGATTTTCATAAATATACTGAGAGGGCAGTCATTATATTAATCTCCTTAAATTTCTCTCTGAGAGAGTGTCTCGGGCTTAATTTATTAATTGATCGAATAGCTCTTTTCTGCAAAATAAAGATAGTCTGCATGTCGGTGGCATTTCCCTACAACAGAATACCGTATGACATTGCACTATGAAAATAGCTAAAGTATACTTAACGGGCTGTCTCTGTGTCAGTTAAATTACGAATTTTTCTAACAGCATATACTGCGGAGCTTAGCTACTTTGACAATTTATCTATATGTGGGCCCCACTGAAGCTTAGCATCCAAAGTTAAGCCTAAAAATACTTTGCTATTTTCAGGATTCAATTCTTCGCCCTATAACAACACATCGGTTTTCACCTGCCTAACGTGAGGTAGGGTAAACTTAATGTATTTGGTTTTTTTTTCATTAAGGAGTAAATTGTTAACATTGAACCAGTGAACTACTTTTGAGATCGCACTATTTATTTCGTCAGTAACCAGCTGCTGCCGTGTAAGTTTAAACAAAAGTGAAGTATCATCTGCTAACAACACTATGTCATGATTATCCTTTATGAGGTAAGGCAAGTCATTAATATAAATAAGAAACAAGAAAGGACCAAGAATTGAGCCCTGCGGGACTCCCATTGGTACTATAGATCCGGGTGATCTTTTTCCATTAACGTCAACCGTCTGAATCCTATTACTCAAGTAAGAAGTAAGAACATCCAGAGCGTTGTTCCGGATTCCGTAGTGGCGGAGTTTCCTGATTAGGGTTTTATGAAGAACACAATAAAATGCCTTGGACAAAACACAAAAGATTCCCAGGGCATCGCACTTATCTTCCCATGCATTATAAATATGTCCTGAAAGCTCAACACCATCATCAGTAGTTGAACGACCACATGTAAAACCGAACTGTTTGCTATGTAATAATTTATGTTTATTAAAAAATCTTTGCAATTGCTCTAATTTTTTTTCTCAAATATTATACTAAAAGTAGGTAGTACTGAAATGGGTCTATAATTTGTAGAGTCTGATGTACTACCTGATTTAAACAAAGGTATTATTTTACTATTTTTCATAAGGTCAGGAAACTCTCCACAGTCGACACAATTATTAAAGATAATAGCTAAACTAGGTCCGACAATATCTATAATAGACTTAGCAACTTCTACAGAATGACCCCACAGATCTGCAGTCCTTTTAACATTTAAAGTGTGAAAGGTTTTAATTATGTCTCTACAAGTAGTATGTTCAAACAGAAATTCCGAATCGCAGACTTTAACATTTTCTTTTAGCAAAGACTCAGCAACAGAATGTGATGAGTTTAGGGATTTAGTAGTTGAAACGGGAATATCTGAAAATAAATTTTCAAAGGCCAGTGCCACTTGTGAGTCTGATTTTATGATGTTATCATTATTAGACAGGCTGTAGTCAGTATTTCGGTTACCAGATCTTCCCGTTTCACTATTAATAATATTCCAAGTTTTTTTAATAACATAACTACTGTTTTAATCTTTGAACTCAAACAACGCGACTTGCCAAACAACAAACTTTTTTAAATAATTTTGAATAATCTATAACATATAAATTAGATTCAGCAGTGTTTACTGTTTACATAAGTCCTTTCATTGTACAGCTCATAAAAAAAAAAAACTATTTATTTCAGATTAACGGAATCCATAGAAAAGCCGTGAAGCCGTGTTCTACTTTTATGAATACCATTGGTCGCCCAATCACCGAATGATGCGTTACTATTAATGGAGATAGTCTTGGGAATAGAGGTCGAATTAAATGTATTAAACTATTAAACTAGTACGTATTAATTACGTATTAAACTAGTTAATAGATTGGAAATAGGCCTTTTTATGAATGAAAACCAATATTTAAAATTAAAATTGTTAGGACAAATTCAAATCAGCAAGTATATAATCAATCTCTTTTACTACTATTGTTCAATTTATTTAAATTATTTTTAATTCTTATTCTAATGATTAATGACTTAATTTTAACGTAATCATGACTCATAATTTTACCAACCATATTTGTACGCCGGAAACGGCAGAATATTATGATCGTAATACATAATTTTCACAAAACAGCTTTGTACAATATTCTGACAAATAAATGCATTCTATTCTATTCTATGTATGAAAAATCATGTTGGGGAATTTGAGGCTTGGGGAGATAGGGCATCACCCTTTGTAACCTCCGTATATTTCATCCGATAAAAGTTGTTTAGGAGCAGTGATGGCCCAGTGGTAACGACCGCGACTTACAAGCTGTTATTTTTTTTGTAAAAACTTTTTGAACATATACATGTCGAGGCGGTCGGTACAGTTGAGTACCGACTATGTTCTGCTGTCCCCACCACGGAAGTGGTTAAAAAAAAGCGCGCCAATGCGTAATGCGTTATTGCTGTTGTCGACGTCCCAATGTACCTTCTCTATTTTGCAAATGGATCCGTTTACCAGTCTCTTACTGTCATCTTATTGCATTGGGTCTAGCCTATAAGGATATTGTATGTTTTTAGTGAATAAATAAATAAATAAATCTATGTTTCTTCGCAATATTACACGTGCACCTATTTTTATCGTGATGACATTTTCGAAGCCAGCAGTTAGCGACGAATCATCCTCGTTCTTTTTGAGTACTTCATTTACTCGTTTTTTAAATACCGTGTACAGTGTATTTCGTATATGGAATTTAATTTAATTTCTGGTTGCTCGATACTTGCCTTCATTGCAGTATTTATAGACTGGTTACACATATTTTTAGTGGGAAATAAATACACTGTATCATCGGACAGCAGTCTAAAATATAATATGATTTCTTTAAGCCGGTCGTTTGCCTCATATTTACAGTTAATTCCT
>CATKRY010000039.1:0-40389 GCA_949775005.1 Orthosia gothica
TGTGTAGTGATAAAGCAACGTCCAATTCACCAGGATTAGCGTTGGCAAAGTGTTGTGACCAGTGGTTTACCAGCAGGACCTCGGCAACTTTGGGCTGGCACCAACCGGACAAGGCAAGTCTTTTTCATAATATAACATCGCTCAAAGATCGGCGCCGTCGAGACCTATCCATTGACGCGCCATCGACCAAGATCCGAGCACAGACTGAGGAGGAACAGCCAGAAGGAAAACGCCAAAAAACACGTGGTTCTAACCTAAACGGACCACGAGGCTAGTACTTAACCTCCTTTAGCTACACGAGGCAGCAACACGAGGTTAGACTTGGCCCCGAGTGAAGACTCCGGAGCCGGCCCAAGAATCCGCCACACCACCACACGTCGCAGCCACACCTGAGGACCAACCAGCCCGCAGACCATCTCAACATCATCAGGTAATTTGAGGGAACTCCTGAACCCTTTGGCCTGGACCACTCGAGTTTGGACTCATCTGGACCGGGTGACCAGGACTTCCCACCCCCCTACTCCAATCCCCTGGGATAACCAACCCCCCCCCCCAAACATTTACCCCCCACCCCCCCCCCCCGCCTTCACCCCCTCAAAAAAGTTTTTGAGCCCCCCCCCCCCCCCCACCCCCTCATAAAACCTCACCCCCCCTTGGGATATCTCGGCCCAGGATAGAGGTAGACCACCCGAGTTTGGGTTCATTTTGACCAGCTCGAGGAGCCCTATCGATTGGCCCCACCAGTTACCCCCCCCACAAATTACCCCCCCCCCCCATTTTTACCCCCCCCCCCTCCCGTCTTCACCCCCTCAAAAAAGTTTTTGAGCACCCCCCCCCCCCACCCCCTCATAAAACCTCACCCCCCCTTGGGATATCTCGGCCCAGGATAGAGGTAGACCACCCGAGTTTGGGTCCATTTTGACCAGCTCGAGGAGCCCTATCGATTGGCCCCGCCAGTTCCCCCCCCCCACAAATTACCCCCCCCCCCAACTTTTCAACCCCTCCCCCCCCCAACATTACCCCCTCAACAATCTTTGAGGCCTTCCCCCCCCTCCCACATATTACCTCACCCCCCCTCGGATTATCTCGGCCCCGGATAGAGATAGACCCATCGAGTTTGGGCTTGCCGTGATCAGCGTAAGAAGATCTACCAAACGGCCCCGACAGAAATCGTCTATCTCACCACAATCAAGAGCCCACCGAAAAAACTGACAGGGAAACCGCAGCATCACATCACCCGCCACTACCATCGAGCGCAGGCATACTCCGCTACCTGCAGAGCGTCACACTGCAGAACAACATCAAAAACAGCAAAATTTTAAAGTAAGTCCATCACCCAAATTGTACTAGTCTATTTTAATTAATCAAGTTGTAATTTTCAAAACTTTAATATTATTAAATTTAGTTATTTATTATATTAATTAAGTTGTAGTAGTAAATATAAGCACAAAAATGTCAGCATCATCCTCAACGTCATCCGTTCCCGCCAAAGTTCCGTCGAAAGTCACAAAGTCGACACGATCACTTCGGGAAAAAGTTATCGCGAAGTCGGCTAAGTCAGTAGCAACGAGCAAACTGACTCAATCCCAGCCGACTATGGTACCACCAAGTCCGAGGGCGTCATCAGTGCCGGATGTGACAGAACACACGCGTGTTACAAACCCGCACACACCAGCTACAGCGTACAGCTCTGCGTGCTCCGAAGTCTCGGAGCAGCCAGGAGCTGTATCGAGGAAACGCGTGTCGGAAACGATTCTGCGGTGGGAGGGATGCGAAATATCCCCGCCAAAACCCCTAACCGATGACGAAACATCAAATGCCTCCAGCCGGACAAGCGAACCATCCAGCCGCCGGGCCAGTATCCTTTACAGAACGCCGAGGAAAGGTACAGGCGTACACATGGATATGGCCACGGAGGAAGCAAACATCCTGCTTCAACAGGGCAAGGAGGCATTGGAGGCTGCCGGCAACATGAAACGGGAGTGCAAGAAGATTGCTCACGAAAGCCTGCAGGGTCTGTACGAGACCGTCCTATCCCTGTCTGACTCCCGAGCGCGCCATAAATACAACCTGGAAAAGGAGAGATCACGCCACGCCCAAGAGCTCGTACGTGTCGAGAGAGCTCACACAAGGGAGATTGAGGCCTCAAAGAAGACCTTGGCGTTGGAACTCAGCCGCGCGAGGGAGGAGATAGGAGAGACTCTGCAGGCGACGAAGCAGATTCGGGAGTGGTTGGGAGCCGAGACCCTTCAGGCATTCAAGGAGAATGCTGAAATCAAAGAAGGGGTCCTGGCCTTGCAAGACGTGGTCAAAAAAGAGCACGAGAAGACCCGCAGAGAGGCCAGGACTAGTTCAGGATCGCCGGGACGAGAATCCCCCAATCCAGTCCTTATGCGCCTCGAACTCAACATAGCCAGCATCACGAACCAGCTGGACATGTTGAGGAAGCAGGTAGAGCGCCTAAAAATCGACCTTCCGGTGCCCTCAGCCACTGTCCAGGAACACCACTGCAGCGTCCCTGAAGAACTGTTAAAGGCGGCCTCCACCACGGAAAGGATGGAGGCGGAAATAAAAAGGATAGCAGTTACATTAAATAAACACACCAACAGACCATCCCCTCCCCCCCCCCAGGACATCTCACAACACTTGAAGCCCGTTCGAGAAAAGCTGGAGCTTGTCTCATCGGACATCAGAGTCCTAAGAGACAAGCCCCAGCCCCAAGCCCCGCCGGCGGCGAACCTAGACACCGAGCTTGCGGTCGTAGAGGTGAAAAAGACGCTGGCGGAAATCGTCAAGGGCATGGATGGCCTGAGGGACAGACCAGTGATCACACAGCAACAGGTCAGACCAGTGATACCACAGCCGAAGCCAACCCAGCCAAAGCCGGCCCAGTCCAACCACACCCTTATTGTCTCCTCGACGGACCCCAAACATACGGGAGAAAACGTGCTGGAGAGGGTAAGGGTGGCGCTGGACCTTAAAACAACGGGGGCCCAACTCAATAAGGTTCGGAAGGCAAGGAACCAAAAGGTCATTTTGAACTGCGCATCCAAGAAAGATCTGGATCTAATTAAAAAGCAGTTCGATAAGAAGAAGGACCTACGGATCCAGGAGCCGAAACCAGCAAACCCTCTTGTCTGTATCAGAGGAGTACAGGCTCACTACACCGATGGAGAGATGGTGGATCTGCTCAAAGCGCAGAACCAGGGTCTCTTTATCGGTGTCGACATGGCTAGCCATACTCTAAGAGTGAGATACAGAAAGAAGGCGCGGAATTCACTGGTCTGCCATCCCGTTTTCGAGCTCTCCCCCGAGCTGTGGAAGCGACTCACGCAGGGAGAGGCCAAAGTTTTCATTGGCCTCCAAAGAGTACCGGTAGAGGACCAGTCCCCGCTGGTGCAGTGCAGCAAATGTCTGTCGTACGGACACACAAAAACGGTGTGTAAGGCCACGACGCAGACGTGCAGCTACTGCTCCGGCGAACACACTGGAAGGGACTGCCCCGCAAGAAAGGAGGGCAAAAACCCAACCTGCGTGAACTGCGTAAGGGCAAACAGGGAGAGCTGCGAAACAGAACACACTACCTACAGCGAAAGCTGTCAGGAGCGTCAGAAGTGGGATGGTATAGCCAGATCACGTGTCTCGTATTGCTGAGGAGGAGGGCAGCCACACAAACACCACCACGGTCAGAACTCGCAGTGGCCCGACCAGAGGTTTGCACTTCATCCAAGCAAACCTTCAACGCTCCAAACTTGTGACAGCGGAATTCCACCTTGCGGCTCAGGAAAAAGGGATAAAAGTGGCCCTCGTTCAAGAACCCTATGTAGGAAGAACGGGGATCATGAAACAGAACCCAGGCACTCATGTCATCCAGTGCACCCTGAGCCGCCAAAAACCAGTAAAGGCAGCCGTAGTTGTCTTCGGGGACGAGCTGGAAGTCATTCATGACCCTCAGCTCGTCACCGAGAACATTGCCGCGGTGGTAATAAAGGTGGGCGACATCAAGATTGGGGTAGTGTCGGTCTACTTCGAGGGTGACCAACCACTAACACCATACATAAACACTCTCAAAAATATACTCACAAAAATACACACACACACACCAAACACCATCATCGGTGGAGACATCAATGCTTGGAGCCAGTGGTGGGGAAGCAATTCCGAAGACCACCGCGGTGCTGAGTATAACTCATTTGTAAACGAACAGGATCTCCAAATTCTCAATAGAGGACAAGTACCAACCTTCGAGACTTACAGGGGAGACAGGCTGTATGCTAGCATCGTCGATGTCACGGTATGCAGCTTGTCGCTTCTAGACAGAATCGAGGATTGGAAAGTAGACAGAACCCTCACATCATCTGACCACAACGCGGTAACCTTCGCGATGCGTCTGGGAAAGCCCCTGGAGCCGTTGAGACCTGTCTCGACGCGCATCTATAACACCAAGAAGGCGAAATGGTCAGAGTTTAGGGAGAATTTCAGCGCCTGTCTAGCAGGGTGTAACATCACACCCGGGAGAATAGTGCAGACCTCGAATCATGAGGAATTGGAGAGCCTGATCAGCGAGTATACCTCTGCAATGCACCAAGCATGTGAAAAGTCAATACCAAAACTAGGCACAAGGAAAACAGATTCCAAGCCTCCTTGGTGGTCCCCTTCTCTAGAACAACTCAGACGAGACGTTCTAAGAAAAAAGAGAAGGATAAGAAATGCGGCACCATCAAGGAAAGCTTACACGATACAGGAATACACCACTGCCAAACAACTCTACACTACACAAGCTACTGAAGCCGCCACGGCAAGCTGGAAAGAGTTCTGTTCCACACAGGAAAGAGAAAGTATGTGGGACGGAATTTACAGAGTCATAAGGAAAACCGCAAGAAGGGAAAACGATGCGCTCCTCAGGAACCCAGCGGGAGAGACCCTGAGTCCCGAGCAGTCGGCCGAACTTCTTGCAAACACCTTTTACCCAGAAGACTCAACTCTTGTGGAAACATCCCACCACACCCAGCTTAGAGACCGAATACGAGAGGGATCAGACGATCTCCGAGGATTGTCGGCGGACGACCCACCTTTTACACCTGCGGAGCTTGAAATGGTTTTACAAAGTCAAAACCCAAAGAAAGCCCCAGGACCGGATGGGCTGACTGCCGATATATGTACGGCCGCTATCAACTGCAACAGGGAGGTATTTCTCGCCTTGGCGAACAGATGCCTGGCGCTATCGTGCTTCCCTGGGCAGTGGAAAGTGGCACACGTATGCATCCTTCGGAAACCCGGCAAAGACGACTACACCCACCCGAAGTCCTACAGACCCATTGGGCTTCTGTCAGTCTTGGGTAAGATCGTCGAAAAACTCCTCGTCAACAGGCTTCAGTGGCACTTAATGCCAACACTTAACACACACCAGTATGGCTTCATGCCGCAGCGCGGCACCGAGGACGCCCTCTACGCCCTAGTGACGCACGTACGTGCAGAGATAGAAGCAAAGAAGATCGTGCTTCTGGTATCACTGGACATAGAGGGGGCCTTCGACAACGCGTGGTGGCCGGCCATTAAACATCAACTACTCACCAGAAGGTGTCCAAAGAACCTTTACCAAACAATAACATCATACCTGGAGAATCGAAAGGTACAGGTGAATTACGCCCGAGCGAGAAGCGAGAAGGAGACTACCAAGGGATGCGTCCAAGGTTCCATCGCGGGCCCATCACTTTGGAACTTAATACTAGACTCGCTTCTGTCAAAAATTCATAGCTTGGGAGTGTTTTGCCAGGCCTACGCGGACGATGTGGTCCTGGTCTTCTCCGATCACAAGGTCAGTACCCTGGAGCGTACAGCAGAAAGGACGCTGGACATTGTGTCCGACTGGGGTAGTCAGAACAAGCTTTGCTTCGCCGCGCATAAAACAAATGCGATGGTGCTGACAAGAAAGCTTAAGTACGACGACCCGGTTGTACACATGTCCGGTGTCCGGCTAAATCTCGTCAAAGAGATTAAGCTTCTAGGGCTGATCATAGACAACAAACTCGCTTTCAACGCACATGTTTCCGCCACCTGTAAGAAAGCAGCGGACATCTACAAACAGCTTGCATGTGCAGCGAGAGTGACTTGGGGTCTCAATCGTGAGATTATCAGGACCATATACGTGTCGGTAGTGGAGCCAATAGTGCTATACGCCGCAAGCGCATGGGCGCCTGCAGCTGGGAAACTGATGGTCAGAAATCAGTTAGACTCACTGCAGAGAGGCTTCGTGCAGAAGATCTGCAAGGCGCACCGCACTGTGTCTCTAACATCGGCTCTCGTCCTGTCGGGGCAGTTGCCTCTCGACCTCCGGGTAACGGAAGCCTCCACCTTGTTCTTGGTTAAAAAAGGTCACTCCCACGAGTTCCTACCTCCAGGTAGAGATGTGGAGCGAAAAGTGGGACACCTTCAACAACCACACCCATCGGAACTCATAACCACCGAATACCAGCAACTGGAGGATTTTGATCCCGAAACCATAGAAACCCACCGCATAACCGGTCCCCACATTTACACCGACGGCAGCAAAATAGAAGGGAAGGTAGGAGCTGCCTTAACGTGGTGGAGTGAAGGTAGGGAATCAAAATACAGAACCTTCAGGCTGGAACCGCACAACACTGTCTTCCAATCGGAACTCTACGCGTTGTTCAGAGCCACAAAATTGGTGAAGGATAGCAAAGTGGACACAGCCAGCATACTAAGCGATTCGAGATCATCGCTGGATCTGCTGAGGTGTCCGATGGCAACCCACCAATTGGCTTACGATCTCAAAGAACTCGTGCGTGGAATCCGGGGGGAGGGCAGAGATGTGCGTTTTTTCTGGTTAAGAGCACACGTTGGAACACCAGGGAACGAAAGGGCGGATGAACTGGCGAAAAAAGCGGCGCTCACCAAAAAGACGGCGCCGGACTATGACAAAGTTCCAATCTCCTTCGTCAAAAAACGCATACGCGAGGAGACAGTCAAGAAGTGGCAACAAAGATATGAATCCTCCAGCACAGGATCCGTGACAAAGGTATTCTTCCCAAGCGTCCTGGGCGCGAAAAGAATTACCAGAGACATGGTCCTTACTCCAGCTTTAGTCCAAATATTCACAGGACATGGGGGATTCTCAGCATATCTACACCGCTTCCATCTAAAAGACAGTCCCGCGTGTATGTGTGACCCATTCACTGAGGAAACAGTCTGGCACCTTCTGTTCGAATGTCCAAGATTTAGCCACGACAGGATGAGGCTGGAGAGTGAGCTGGATATCACCCTGAGCTCGTCGACTCTCAGCTCCATCGTAGAGGGGAAGGCTACAAGACCACCTTTCTTGGAATTCGCGCAGAGGGTCGTCTCAGTCGCCGCTAGAGCCAACTTGTCCACCGCCGTTCACCCAAATCAACCACTAACAAACACACAGACAGCCAACACACACACTTTTACAACACAAACACCCACTCTGACTACCACAACCACAAATACCCAATTAGCCACAACACAAACACTAACTCCTATAAACACACACACGACCGCATCATCAACACTGACATTTACTCCACCATTGACACAACGACAAACATTAACACAAAACCTAACTGTAACAACGACACAAACCCGTAACACAACAACAACAACAATTTCAATGACAAACACTCAAATGACCACATCACCAACATCAACTTTAACATTACTACTGACACAACAACCAGAAACCACCAAATTGACACAATCCCGACCACAAACACATACCACATCCAGTCTAGACCCGACACAAGACCAGTCGCAACAGAATACCAGCATTGACCAAACATCATCTGACACAACTACAACGCAGCAAAAGGGTCCCGAACTCGGCTCCATACCGTGCTTTTTGGCATGGGGAGCAGCAGGTGATCCCGGCATAAGACTACGAGGAGTAGCCCTGTTCATGAACCGGCCGCAAGAAATTTTGGGAGTAAGCTTCTGCAGAGTTAGACCGAGCAAGTCCAAAGTGGCCATACCACCAGGCCTCGCGGCCCTAATCAATGGAAGTACGTCTAAGACGAGCATCACGGGCAAGAAATACACCGAGTTGCCTACAATGGAGATCCTCGGTATCCGATGCCGAGTAGTGCGGTTCAAAGACAAACGAATTGCACTGCTCGAGTGGAGAGAGGAGACTCCATTCGCTCAAGCATGCTCGTTACTCCAAGGATTGGGACTGGCCGTTGGACACTCGGCTCGAACCATCAGTGTAGACGCCATGGTCATCGATGGCGAGAGGGGCGAAGTTGCAGACCGCCTTGGATGCATCAAGGCCGCAGAAACGCATGAGGTAATCGTGTACGAGGACAGAGGGGAGACTTTGAGTTACCTTAAGTCCCCAAAGAAGTCGCACACGGTATCGCCTTCAGCCACGCTTAGCGGCTCAGCGCGGATGCAACAGAAAATCGCCGAAGACAGGGAGAGGGTAACACTGAGCAGAAGCACTCCAACGCGACGGGAACAGGAGTCAAGCCGACTTGCTGGGATAAAGACCGGCATTAAAACCTTTCTGAATTCAATTTTCACAGACCGACGTAGTGGGGCAACCCACTCAGACACCTTCAGACCGTCACAGGGTGAGGCTCTCTCTAACTTCCTAAGGAAATCTCCTGGGGAGGCGGGAGAGCTGTCCCCGAAAAAGACCTCAACAAGAGCCGACAAGGGGCAGGTCAAGCCTCCAACTTACACCTCGGTGTCGGGACCCTCCGACCATATATACAATGCGTTCCTCGAATTCTTGGCGATTGTAAGAGCGACAAAGCAGGTCAATACCCTGACCTGTAAGAAGATCTTGCAATCGTTCAAATCACAGTCTGAGGGACTGCTGAGGGTCCTGCTCGAGGAGGCAGAGGCTGCTGTATACGACAACCGCGAATCCCGACTCATCATGGGCCGCATGAGGAAGTCGTATATGGCGGCTTACAACGCCACTGTCGGCTTCGTTACACAAAATGAGTCAGAATCGGAAAGGAAAGGAAAGCCGGTCTTCAACACACCTGACGAGGACCCTATTGTGGTGGTTGCCAGATGTACGGAGATAATGCTGGACGACAAAATTCTCGAGATGGCCCAAACCATCTCGGGAACTGCCACTACAATGGACTGGAACATCCAAAACATCAAGTGGGTAAACGGGGTTCCGGGGTGCGGTAAAACGACATGGGTGGTGAGTCACTTCGATGGGGAGAACGACGTGGTAGTAACCACGACGACCGAAGCAGCCAAGGACCTAAGAGACAAACTCGTGCACCGTATAGGCGAGAAAGCCAAGACTAAGGTGCGAACTATGGCTTCCGTCCTAGCAAATGGTTTCAGGAGGGGAGTCAGGTGCCACCGACTACTGGTGGATGAGGCCCTCATGAACCATTTTGGGGCCATAGTTATGGCTGTTAAGTTGTCGGGTGCGGACGAAGTTGTCCTCATCGGGGATGTTAACCAGTTGCCATACTTGGACAGAGAGAACCTATTTCCACTCAGGTATACCCGTCCAGGTATGGTGGCCACAATCACCCAGGAGTTGCTCTGTACTCACCGGAACCCCATGGATGTAGCATACGCGCTCAGCGACATCTACGGTGGGATCTACTCGTCAAAGACCTGTACGAGTAAGATTCACTCACTGAGGGTGTATGGTTTCACGGGAGCGGACATCCCGAACAAATCCCAGAACACGTTGTTCCTGGTCCACACACAGGAGGAGAAATCCACCCTGGGTGAACAGGGATACGGATCTGGCGAGGGTTCCCGCATTCTGACCATACACGAATCTCAGGGTCTCACCTATGAGCGCGTGGTCATCATCAACTCCCGCAAAGGCAGAATCCAAATCCACGACAGCGTCCCTCATGCGGTAGTGGCTGTGTCGAGACACACAACCAGCTGTGTCTACTACACTGACGACGCAAGTGACGCCATCGGCCGGTTTGCCAAAAAGCTATGGGTGCACCGACTCAAACAGTTGTCGACTACAACCTAAAGACAGCTATGCTGCACCGTAACATGGCGATCGTGGAGGCGTTGTTGACTCTCCGGAAAACTGCAACCTCATTTCCTATCCATCCACAATAGTACAATAGTCAGTAGGTAATTAAGTATGCATGTATAGTTAAGTTAAGACTGGAAAAGAAAAAAAAAAAAAAAAAAAAAAAAAAAAAAAAAAAAAAAAAAAGCCGCCACGGGTCCCCGAGTTCCGAGCACCGAGAGCCGGCACGTAGTATTAAGAAAAAAAAAAAAAAAAAAAAAAAAAAAAAGCCGCCACGGGTCCCCGAGTTCCGAGTACCGAGAGCCGGCACGTAGTATTAAGAAAAAAAAAAAAAAAAAAAAAAAAAAAAAAAAAAAAAAAAATTTAGTTTAAGTATTTCATAGTTTTGTGACCCCCGGCCATTGGCGCCCTATCGAGGAGTCGAGTGATCGGGCGCCGAGAGGCTGGGGGCTGGTCTTACCTTGATTCTCTGTAGAATAAAATCCTTCTTAGTTTTAGTTTGTTAAACCTAATATTATATTTTATAAAGGGTGATGGACCCTACTTCTTTTAATTAAATTTTCAAAAAAATGTAAAAATAAAGCGAAAATATATTTTTAGTAAAAAGGGCGCGGACCACAGGTTCGCGGTAGTTTCATTGTATAAAAAAAAAAAAAAAAAAAAAAAAAAAAAAACCTAACCTAACCTAACCTAACCTAACCTTTTTTTTTTTTTTTTTTTTTTTTTTTTTTGATAACGCTGGAAAAAAATGCATTACGCATACCCGCCCATCGGGGGAATGGACGGGCTATGTGGGACTCCCCGAGCAAGCCCGGTATACCCACTAAAATAAACCAGCGCACTCCCGCATCGTCTTTATGGAGGAGGACTGGGAAACCGGCACAGCCTTTACGCCCAGTCCTCCGCCGACGAATGCCCACCACAATGGCGGGCCCCGCACGCCCCTCCCTCAGTGGAGGGGCCCGGGAATGACCGTGAGTGATCGGCCATTCCCGCCCGACGAGGGTGGCGATTGTGCAATGCAGACGACAGGCGCCCCCGCACCTGCCGCCCGCTAATCACCACCAGGGGGTGGGCGCAGGCGATCGTACAACCGCCCTCTCCCACCCCCACCGCTGCCTCCTTTTGCGACATGGCGTCCTCGCAAAAGGAGGCAACCGCCGCCCAGGCCTCCCCGCTCCCCAGCATGGATTTACCACACCGGGAAGCGAGAGGACCTGCCACACAACCTCCTCCTCAGGGCACGGCGCAGCTACGCCCCCGCTGGGCACACCTAGACGGTGTGCCGCGCCGTACCCTCCACCGCACTGGACCTAACGGTCCCCTCCTATGCGGCATCTGGCCATAATCCGCGAAGGCCAGACGCCGCCCTCCGCGTGTGCGGCGAAGCATCGAGACCGACACTCCGCCGCCTCCTCCAACCATTGACTTGTCCCTGCCGACCATCCCACGTCAAAGGAGGGTCGGCAACGACAAGTCACTACCTCCTCGTGGGCCCACCTCCCGCCCCCGAGCCGCGGCCACCCCCACCCGCAGGAGAGATTCCGGGCTGCAGAGCCAGGTGCAGAGCGGGCAAAGCCCGGATGCAGAGCCGGGCAAAGCAGGGTGCAGAGCTGGTCAGTGCACTCGGTGAGCTCAAACCGCACGAGCGCCGAGTGCAAAGCCAGGTGCAGAGCGGGCAGAGCCGGTCACTGCAGAGCCGGGCAGTGCAGGGTGCAGAGCTGGGGTGCCCCGGGCGTTCCCCCCCGCAGGGGAAGACGGCCCGCCCAGAGGACAAGAAGTGAGCCCCACCGCTGACCTACCGCTACCTACCCCGCCTACCCCTGCGTCGCGTCTGGAGTGTCCCCTGCTAATCAGGGGAACACCCAGAGCGACGAGTCCCCCCCCTCCCCCCCCGTCAGGTATTCGCCACCGCCAACAAGAACCCACGAATGGGAAGTTATTGACGGTGCCCAGGGTGCACCAGCCCAGCGGGTTGCTCTTCCCCTCGGACGTATCCGAAAGAGACCAGCAACCAACTAGGCCAACGTGGAGGTTACCTGACCCGCACCCCAACCTAACCTAACCTAACCTAACCTAACCTAACCTAACCTAACCTAACCTAACCTAACCTAACCTAACCTAACCCTCTCGCTCGTGTTCTGGCGTGGGGTGTCGAAAATAAGCTCAAATTTGCACCTCATAAAACCACCGCAATGGTGATCACAAAAAAGTTGAAGTTCGACACACCACGCCTGAGCATGGGGGGGACAGACATCGTCCTAGCGAAAGAAATGAAAATACTGGGTGTAACAATAGATAGTGCGCTGACTTTCAACACCCATGTCTCAATCGTGTGCAGGAAGGCGATTGATATATACAAACGGCTGTGCAGAGCTGCGAGGGTCAGCTGGGGGCTAAACCCAGACATCGTTAGGATCATCTACGTGGCGACAATGGAGCCCATAATCCTTTATGCCGCGAGCGTTTGGGCTCCAGCAGCCGAAAAGCTGGGAATGCAAAACAGCTTAGGAACGTCCAGCGCGGGGTTGCCCAGAAAATGTGCAGAGCATACCGCACGGTCTCCCTAAACTCTGCTCTGGTGCTGACTGGGATACTCCCACTCGATCTTCGCGTCCGCGAAGCAGCTGCTCTCTACGGAGCAAGGAGGGGAGTACCCCAGCCCGTACTGGGGGACAGGGAGGTGGAGCGAATGGCACCCGTGCTGGAGGCCCCACACCCGGCGGAGCAGATGTGCTTGGAGTTCGGAAGCCTGGTAGACGAGGAACAGTACAAAGACCACAGCAACTATGATGTACGGATATTCACAGACGGCAGCAAAATTGAGGGCAAAGTCGGGGCGGCGCTATCCTTGTGGAATGGCGCTGTCGAGGCGAAAGCCCTCAAGTTTGCTCTGCCGTCCTATTGCACCGTATACCAGGCTGAACTTCTGGCCCTGCAAAAGGGCGGTGGGAGAGGTGCTCAAGCGTAGTGAAACCACGTTCGGCATCTTCAGCGACTCCATGGCGGCCCTTCAGTCAGTTACCAACTCAAGTTCCCCCCACCCCTTGGCTGTGGAAACCAGAGACGCCTTACGTCGCTGTAAACTCCAGAACAAGTGCGTCTCGCTGTTCTGGATAAAAGCCCACGCAGGGTTGGAGGGAAACGAGAGAGCTGACCAACTTGCGAAGGAGGCCGCCCTGGGGTCGAAGAAGAGGCCGGACTATGACCAGTGTCCCGTTTCATTCGTCAAGCGAGTAATCCGGTTGGAGACGCTTGGCGAGTGGAACGGGAGATATAGATCGGGTGACACAGCCTCGGGCACGAAAATCTTTTTCCCGGACGCCGTGGCGGCGTACAGAGTGGTACGCAAGATGACCCACAACAGCATGACTACGCAGATTCTGACGGGGCACGGTGGGTTCTCCGCATACTTGAAACGCTTCAAGTGTAAGGAGGACCCATCGTGCGCCTGCGAACCTGGTGTCGAAGAGACGGTTCTGCACATACTTTTCGAGTGCCCAATGACCGAAAGATTGCGATTTGAGACAGAGCAACAGTTGGGTGTGGAATTGAATGCGCAACAAGTACCGCATCTAATGACGGGTAAGAAGAGGGAACTGTTCTTAGATTATTGTAGTCAAATAACATCCATAGTTAACAAAAGGAATAAAACCGAGTAAGAAAATATGCTGTCACAATATACTTTGTTATTTAAGAACAGGAAAATAGTGCTAGTAAAATGTAAAATAAACGTGTAAAATTTAAATTTAGTGTTATTCAAAAACTGCTCCCGTCCTTGTAGGACCTGTAAATAATCTTGGAAAAATAAGTTGACATTAATGTTTAAATATAAGATGTGCTCCCCCCTACTCTGTAGGGCCCGAATACTGTTATGATAAAATATAAGTATAATTAAGATGTAGTAATTAAACGATAAATAATTATAAATAAAGTAAGGAATAATAATTGATAAAACTAGTTTTAAGAAATTGTAAAATCTTTGTAATATAGTAATAAGAACCTAGTTATATAAAGTAGAATTAAATAAGACATAAGAAACTGTAAAGTAGAATAAGTTATACTAAGTATTTATGTAAGAATATTGTAATAAAAATTCTGTCCTTGGCTTTTACTAAAATAAAAATGGATAGTTAGTTAGCTAGAAAATAGATGGGAATCCCACCCATAACAGACACAAATGAGGATGTATGAGAGAAAGATAAAGTATGAGGAATGAAAGTGCGAGAGGAATAAATGCGAGAACTGGAATGAATGTATCAGATCACAATAGACTCCGACCATGTTGGGGGTAGAAGTAATACAAAAAAAAAAAAAAAAAAAAACCTAACCTAACCTTTTTTTTTTTTTTTTTTTTTTTTTTTTTTTTTTTTTTTTTTTTTGATCTCGCTGGGAAAAAATGCATTACGCATACCCGCCCCTTGGGGGAATGGGGACGGGCTATGTGGGACTCCCCGGAATGTTCCGGTATACCCACTAAAATAACCCAGCGGCACTCCCGCATCGTCTGTTTGGAGGAGGACTGGGAAACTGGCACAGCCTTTACGCCCAGTCCTCCGCCGACGACCGCCCGCCTTTACAGCGGGGCCTTCACGCCCCTCCCTTAGCGGAGGGGCCCGGGAATGACCACGTGCTCGGCCATTCCCGCCCGACGAGGGTGGTGACTCGTGCAATGCAGACGAGAGGCGCCCCCGCGCCTGTCGCCCGCTAGTCACCACCAGGTGGTGGGAGGAGACGATCGTACAACCGCCTTCTCCCACCCCTTCTTCGCCTGCGGAGCGGCGGCGCGAGAGGGTCATCCTCCCGCGCACGCTCCGCCGCCTCCTTTTGCGAAATCACGACCTCGCAAAAGGAGGCAACCGCCGCCCAGGCCTCCTCACTCCCCAGCATGGAGTTGACCACACTGGGAAGTGAGAGGTCCTGCCCAATCACAAAACTCAGGGCACGGCGCAGTTCAGCCCAGGCTGGGCACACCTCGAGGGTGTGCTGCGCCGTGTCCTCTGCCGCGCCGCAGTCGTGGCACGCCGGGGTTTCCTCCCTCCGGATCCGGTGCAGGTGCGTTCCGAAACAACCATGTCCGGACAACACCTGCACCAAACGGAATGAGAGGAAACCGTGGGGACGCTCGAGCCAGCCCTGCAAGACTGGACCGAGCGCGTCCAACGTCCGGCGTCCAAAGGCGGCGGTGGCGAGGTCCTCCGTCCAATGGAGGACGATAGCGTCCCTCGCCTCCCGCCGCACCGCCTCCCGCTCTTCCGCGGCGGGGCGCTCCCCGAGCGCCTTCCGCCGCGCCGTCCACTCGTACACTCTGGCGAGCACCCATGCCTCCAACTCCCAGGGAGGGGTGCCCGCCAGAGCGCACGCCGCCGAGAAACCCACCGAGCGGTAGGCCCTCGCCACCCGCAGTGCAATGGCCCTTTGGGGCCTGCGGATGGCGGTCGCATTCTCCCTCCTGTGGAGGGAGTCCGCCCAGATGGGCGCCCCGTAGAGGGCCATACTCTTTAGGATGCCGGCATAGAGGCGCCGGCATCGATCCTTCGGCCCTCCCAAGTTTGGGAGGAGCCATGAGAGGGCGTCCGCGGCTTTCAGCAGGCGCGTCGACAGCCCGCTGAAGTGCGGGCCGAAGCGCCACCTGCTGTCTAGCACGAGGCCCAGATACTTCATCTGGGCCCCGACCCCTATCCGGACGCCCTCCACGACGATGTGGGCGTTCGGAGGGCAGCGCTGCCGAGGCCCGTGAAAGAACACGGCCTCGGTCTTGTTCAGCGCTACCCTCAATCCAAGCTGGCGGATCCTACCTGCCACCAAGGATCCGCCAAACCTAACCTAACCTAACCTAACCTAACCTAACCTAACCTAACCTAACCTTTTTTTTTTTTTTTTTTTTTTTTGATCACGCTGGGAAAAAATGCATTACGCATACCCGCCCATTGGGGGAATGGGTGGGCTATGTGGGACTCCCCGGGCAAGCCCGGTATACCCACTAAAATAACCCAGCGGCACTCCCGCTTCGTCCTAATGGCGGAGGACTGGGAAACTGGCACAGCCTTTACGTCCAGCCCTCCGCCGACGATTGCCCGCCTTTACGGCAGGCCCCGCACGCCCCTCCGTGTGGAGGGGCCCGGGAATGACCGTGAGTGCTCGGCCATTCCCGTCTGACGAGGGTGGTGACTGTGCAATGCAGACGAGAGGCGCCCCCGCGCCTGTCGCCCGCTAGTCACCACCAGGAGGTGGGAGGAGACGGTCGTATAACCGCCTTCTCCCACCCCTTCTTCGCCTGCGGAGCGGCGCAGCGAGAGGATCGTCCTCCCGCGCCCCGCTCCGCCGCCTCCTTTTGCGACATGACATCCTCGCAAAAGGAGGCAACCGCCGCCCAGGCCTCCTCGCTCCCCAGCATGGAGTTCACCACGCCGGGAAGCGAGAGGTCCTGCCCGACTACTCCAATGAGTTCACGGCGCAGCTCGGCCCAGGCCGGGCACACCTCCAGGGTGTGCTGCGCCGTGTCCTCCGCCGCGCCGCAGTCGTGGCACGCCGGGGTTTCCTCCCTCCGGATCCGGTGCAGGTGCGTTCCGAAACAACCATGTCCGGACAACACCTGCACCAAACGGAACGAGAGGAAACCGTGTGGCCGCTCGAGCCAGCCCTGCAGGACTGGACCGAGCGCGTCCAGCGTCCGGCGCCCAAACGCGGCGGTGGCGAGGTCTGCGGTCCAATGGAGGACGATGGCTTCCCTCGCCTCCCGCCGAACCTAACCTAACCTAACCTTTTTTTTTTTTTTTTTTTTTTTGATAACGCTGGAAAAAAATGCATTACGCATACCCGCCCATCGGGGGAATGGACGGGCTATGTGGGACTCCCCGGGCAAGCCCGGTATACCCACTAAAATAAACCAGCGCACTCCCGCATCGTCTGTGTGGAGGAGGACTGGGAAACCGGCACAGCCTTTACGCCCAGTCCTCCGCCGACGACTGCCCACCATAGTGGCGGGCCCCGCACGCCCCTCCCTCAGTGGAGGGGCCCGGGAATGACCGTGAGTGATCGGCCATTCCCGCCTGACGAGGGTGGTGATTGTGCAATGCAGACGACAGGCGCCCCCGCACCTGCCGCCCGCTAATCACCACCAGAGAGTGGGCGCAGGCGATCGTACAACCGCCCTCTCCCACCCCCACCGCTGCCTCCTTTTGCGACATGGCGTCCTCGCAAAAGGAGGCAACCGCCGCCCCAGGCCTCCCCGCTCCCCAACATGGATTTACCACACCGGGAAGCGAGAGGACCTGCCTTACATCCTCCTGAGGGCACGGCGCAGCTACGCCCCCGCTGGGCACACCTAGACGGTGTGCCGCGCCGTACCCTCCACCGCGTTGGACCTAACGGTCCCCTCTTATGCGGCATCTGGCCAGAATCCGCGAAGGCCAGATGCCGCCCACCGCGTGTGCGGCGAAGCGTCGAGACCGACGCTCCGCCGCCTCCTCCTACCATCGACTTGTCCCTGCCGACCATCCCACGTCAAAGGAGGGTCGGCAACGACAAGTCGTCCTCCTCGTGGGCCCACCTCCCGCCCCCGAGCCGCGGCCACCCCCACCCGCAGGAGAGATTCCGGGCTGCAGAGCCAGGTGCAGAGCGGGCAAAGCCCGGATGCAGAGCCGGGCAAAGCAGGGTGCAGAGCTGGTCAGTGCACTCGGGGAGCTCAAACCGCACGAGCGCCGAGTGCAAAGCCAGGTGCAGAGCGGGCAGAGCCGGTCACTGCAGAGCCGGGCAGTGCAGGGTGCAGAGCTGGGGTGCCCCGGGCGTTCCCCCCCGCAGGGGAAGGCGGCCCGCCCAGAGGCCAAGAAGTGAGCCCCACCGCTTTCCTAACTCACCTAACCTACCTACCCAGACTACCCCTTCGTCGCATCTGGAGTGTCCCCTGCTAATCAGGGGAACACCCAGAGCAACGCCTCCCCCCCCACCCCCCCCCCCGTCAGGTATTCGCCACCGCCAGCAAGAACCCACGAATGGGAAGTTATTGACGGTGCCCAGGGTACACCAGCCCAGCGGGTTGCTCTTCCCCCCGGACGTATCCGAAAGAGACCAGCAACCAACTAGGCCAACGTGGAGGTTACCTGACCCGCACCCCACCTAACCTAACCTAACCTAACCTAACCTAACCTAACCTAACCTAACCTAACCCAGTGTTAGTCCAACCGTGCTCGAGAACGCCACGTTTTTGTTGAGCTCCGCACAAAAAAAATCGTTTTGGTGGTATTTTTAGTGATACAGTTAAGTGTCATATACCAAACGACGCGTATCAGCGCCGCGCAAGTGACTGTGCAGTTTTCATGTGCCGGAAAACTCCGGAAAAAGTGCAGTGTGTGAAAAACCGCAAAAACTAGGACTTTGTAAACTTTCGGAGCGATATAGCTCCGAAAAACGAGTGTTGAGGCCTGGTTTTTATTTTGCTAAGTTACGAGGCCCAACGAGACGCAGCGAACGACACCTCGCTGGCAATTTTCCGGCCACGGGTTGCCAAGTAAACCGACGAAACCTGGGAACATAACCCCAAAATTGGACCACGTGGAACTTAAACCACCTGCTACGAGGGGCCAATTTTTTGGCAGCTGAGAAGAGGCGCAGAGACGAGTGGAACGACGCTTCAAGTGGATTTTTACCCCCACCAGAACTGGAATAAATAAATGGTGAAAACCCAAACTTTGGACTCAATTTCTGAAGAATCTTCAGTGAGTACCCCCTATTTTTCAAGCGGATCCTGCTGCGCGCTCATCAGTAGAGCACACCTAGCTGAAGACCATATTTTTAAGGTTATCTTTTGACGTTATTTTTTCAAAATTTGTAATAATTTCAGTTTTTTGTAAAATTTAGTACTTAAAATCATCAAAATTTAAATTTTTATTTTTCTAACCTAGAGAGTGTTATTTAACATAAATTTCAACATTTTTTTCATAATTTTTACTTTTAGGAATATAAAGTTATTCAATTTTTTGTGTTTTTTCCAAATAAAATCAAAATAAATGGTTTTAAAATTATTTTGACGCCAGGATTAGCTTTTTATAGCATATTGCAGCTTGTTTAAGCCCAAAGTTGCCCCCAATATCTCCGGAGACAAGGAAAATCGATTTTACAACCATTTTCGGTTTTTTGGTTTTAATATTTGACGCTTAATATCTCCGTAGCCTTTGGGCGCAAACGATTCTGGTTTTCGCTATTCCCAGCGGCACACAGGCGGGAATATTCTTTTAAATTTTCAGGAGTTTTCAGGACCTGAAATTTTTCAGCCCTGAAACAATTCTTGGCGGATAGAGGAAGTCGAGCCAAGCACTGCATTTCAAACCGCGTTTCTCTGTGGCAGACGGTTGCGGAGTTATAGCTGCCCAAAGTCGTCGTTTGACAGTTACCCCCACTTTTTCGGGAACTTTGGCCCGGCATAGCTCCGGATCCGGCGGTCGCAGAGACTTGCTGTTTTCACAGTGGTGTTTGGGGGGACAACCTCTACCTGATCCACTCAGTTTCAGGCGTTTTGGTGCTGAGAAATTTCAGGATCCTGAAAACCAATTTGCGCGACGGAGCGGGACGAATCAAGCCGTATAAGTCCAAACTCGAGCGTTCTGCGACTGTTGGGGGGGAAGTTATACCGAGTCGAAAATTGACTTTGACAGTTGTAGAACTGTCAAACCTCTTTTCAGGCTCGGATAACTCTCGATCCGTGGGTCGTAGAAGGTTCGGGTTTTCTCTGGGGACTTCGGCTGGCCCTTCCTCACCCGACTAACACCTTTTCAGGGGTTTTCAGGAGCCAAGAATTTTCAGGCCTGAAAACTGCTTCGCGGGATATGTCTCACCGAGACGGTTCGGGAAAGCCCAAGCACGAGTGTCTTTGGACCAGTGGTTCTGGAGAAACCCTCAAAAACCATTTTACGGTTGCCAAATTGGCTGAAAACCGAGTTTTTTGGGACTTAATAGCTCCGGAGCCCCTTGGCGGAACTGCGCCGTGTTTGGGTTCTTTTTGGAGGGCTCGGGGAGAGCTATCTGGCGGAAGGTAGAGATTGACTCTATCATAGAGTCAAAATTTTTTCAACTCTACATTCAAAAATATTTTGACACCTATTGGCTCCTGGAAGTTCATTGACCCCAGATCTCTATCTGGAACCTAGTATTAAGTTATTTTGACAGAGCGAGACTCTAGATTTATGTTTTTTATGTTTATCGCTTGACTTGCTTTATTGAGCAATAAGGCTGACCGTGTTATCTCTATACAGAGAACACACCAACATTTTTACTGAAGATCATTACGATCTTATACGCACTTTTGTTTCTTTTACACTTATACACTTTTACTTTACACTTTTATTTTTACTTTTACTTATTGACGCATATCTCCAATATGATCCCAGGAATTAGGACCCCATTAAAGAAGGTGGATGATGAGAAATCACCACCAAAAACTAGAGCATCACCCCCAAGCGTTCGACGCAGCATTGCAGAATTGGAAGCAACCAAGCGAGCAAGCTCAAATCCACCACCCCCCTTAACCACCAAGACGATACAGGCTGGTCCTGCTAAAATCGGACAAAAACCTCCAGAGTCGCAGGAGACAAAAACCCTCCTAACGCGCTCGAAACTCACGGAGGTTCTTACGACGCCGCCAAAGCCACAGTACGTGGATCGATCGACAGAAGCCAGAGCCTGCTTGAACAAAGCCAAACTACACTTGAGCGGTTCAAGAAACACTAAGACCGAAATTAAAAACGGCATCATCGAAGCGCTGGATCGGCTGTTTCAACTGGTGAAGGAAGCGGAAAGGGAGGCTAAAACAAAAAAGCCAAGTGGGGTTGTGGTAAACCCAGAGCCTGAAACTGCTGCCACTGACGTAACCTTCTCATGTAACGCGGAACAGAGCTTGTTAGTGACCCGTATCGAGGAACACTCGAGGTTGCTGCAAGAAAGCAACATGAGAATTAATGAACTCAAAGCCGCAATTGAACTCGGAATGAAGTCATCGTATGCGAGTGTAACAGCGAACCACAGCGGAAAGTCGCAACCAATGCGAAGTACGCTGCATTCTATCGTTGTTACCTCGAAAGACGACACAGAGTCAGGGGACGAAGTATTAAATAAAATACGGAAGGCAGTGGATGCAAAGGAGGGCTGGGTTAAAGTCGAACGGGTGAGAAAGGCTAAGGACAGTAAGATCATAATGGGATTCCAGACCAGGGAAGAAAGAAATAAGGTCAAAAACAGGCTGGAAGGAGAAAGACAGGACCTCAGTGTCGAGGTAATGAAAAACAAAGACCCGTTACTGATCCTCAGGGGCGTCCTCGCTGTTCACTCAGATGAGGATATTCTCAAGGCCATGAGGAAACAGAACAGGGATGTTTTTCACGACCTCGACAAAGAGGAGGACAGGGTGGAGGTTAAGTTCAGGCGAAAATTGAGAAATCCACACGCTAACCACGTTGTGGTCAGCGTCTCACCGACTATATGGAGAAGGGCTACAGATGTCGGAAGCCTGCACATTGACTTCCAGCGCATAAGGGTGGAGGACCAAACACCGTTGATCCAGTGCACGCGCTGCCTAGGCTACGGGCATGGCAGACGATTCTGCAAGGAGCCGGCCGACCTATGCAGTCATTGCAGCGGTCCGCACTTGAAGTCGGAATGTGCCGATTGGCACGCAGGTGTACCGCCCAAATGCAAGAATTGCATAAGAGCCAAGCTCGACGACGCTGACCACAATGCCTTTAACCCTGACTGCCCAACACGAAAAAGGTGGGACGAAATCGCCAGGTCAACCGTGGCGTACTGCTAAGGGCACCCTGGGCAACCCAAACCAGTACAAAATTATCCAAGCCAACCTCCAGCGGAAACAACTCGCAACCAACGAGCTTCTATTGGAAGCCGTTAAGCGCGGAGTGGCCGTTGCTCTCCTCCAAGAACCGTACGTGGGAGGGGCTAAGGCTATGAGAGATCACAGGGGTGTTCGGATCTTCCAGTGCACTGGCGCCGGAGATGGGACTGTAAAGGCCGCAATAGCGGTCTTCGATCGTGACCTCATAGTCACACAGTACCCAAACCTCACCACGAATAACATCACCGTGGTGGGAATCCGGACCAGTGCCTGGGAGATCACGATGGTCTCCTTTTATTTCGAGCCTGATCAGCCAGTCGGGCCATACTTAGACCACCTCAAACACGTCGAGGCGGAAGTAGGCTCCAGAATGTGGATTGTTGGAGGAGATGCAAACGCCAAAAGTACCTGGTGGGGAAGCTTGGCCATCGATAATAGGGGCGAAGAAGTGTCTGGAGTTCTCGACGAGCTGAGTCTTAACATACTCAACAGAGGGGAAATTCCGACCTTCGATACGATCAGAGGTGGCAAACGCTACAGCAGCTACGTCGACATCACTGCATGCTCGACAGATATCCTGGACCTGGTGGATGACTGGAGGGTAGACGAGGGCCTCACGAGCTCGGACCACAACGGCATTGTTTTTAACTTACAACTAAAACGATCAAAAGGCATCATAGTAAACAGAACAACTAGAATTTTTAATACAAAAAAAGCAAATTGGCCTGAGTTTCGTGAGAAACTCAGCCAATTAATGCACGAGAATAATATAAATAAATTAGTAATAAATAAATTAAATACAGCTGAACAACTTAACGTAATTATTAGTAAATTCACACAAGCAATAACGGATGCATGCACCTCATCAATGCCTATGAGGAAGAAAATAGAAATACTTACCTTGCCGTGGTGGTCCGAGAAGCTCGAGAGGATGAAGCGGGGAGTCGCCACCAGGAAACGCCGAATCAGGTGTGCTGCACCAGCCCGAAGATCGAAGGTCGTTGAAGACTACCTGAAACATAAAGTTGAGTATGAAACGGAAGCAGCCAAGGACATCGTCGAGAGTTGGAAGAACTTCTGCGCAAAACAAGACAGAGAAGGGGTTTGGGAAGGGATATACCGGGTGATAGGGAGGACCAAAGGAAGGGGAGAAGATCAGCCACTGGTGAAGGAAGGGCAGGTGCTGGACGCGAAGGGCTCGGTAGAACTATTGGCAAACACTTTTTACCCAGAGGACCACACAAGCAGCGACAGCATATGCCATCAGCTTATTAGGGAAAAGGCCGACGTTGTGAATGATGGAGAACACGATAATTCGTGCGATCTACCATTCACGGCGGCTGAACTGATGGTGGCGTGCAGGTCATTCAGCGCCAAAAAAGCCCCAGGAGCCGACGGCTTCACCGCCGATATCTGCTGCCAGGCCATCGAAAGTGCCCCCGAGACGGCCCTTGCTCTCATGAACGGTTGCCTAAAGAGTCACCACTTCCCCGAAGTCTGGAAGGAGGCGATTGTGGTCGTGCTTAAAAAGCCAGGCAAAGGAGATTACAGCACCCCAAAGGCGTACAGACCGATTGGCCTTTTGCCAATACTAGGCAAAATATATGAGAAGATGTTGGTGGCCCGCCTCAAATTCCACCTGATCCCAAGGATGAGTACTCGCCAGTACGGGTTCATGCCCCAGAGGAGCACGGAGGACTCCCTCTATGCTCTAACGCAGCACATACGCAACAAGCTGGAGCTTAAGAAAATAGTGGTGCTGATATCGTTGGACATAGAGGGAGCCTTCGACAGCGCCTGGTGGCCAGCTATAAGAGTCCGTCTGGCTGAGGAAAAGTGTCCAGTCGGACTGAGGAGGGTCATTGACAGTTATCTCAGGAATAGGACGGTCAAAGTCAGATACGCAGGTGAAGAGTACTGCAAAGCTACAAATAAGGGTTGCGTCCAGGGTTCCATAGGAGGACCAATATTTTGGAATCTCTTGCTGGACCCGCTTCTTAAAAGCCTGGAGGCTGGGGGTGTTTATTGCCAGGCCTTTGCGGATGACGTAGTGCTTGTCTTCGATGGTGACACATCGCTGGAGATCCAGGGACGTGCCAATGCCGCTCTCGAACATGTTCGGGAGTGGGGCGTACAAAACAAGCTGAAGTTTGCGCCTCAAAAAACCAACGCAATGGTTATAACTCGCAAATTAAAATATGACACCCCACGCCTGAGCATGGGCGGGACCGACATTGCCATGTCCAAAGAGATCAAAATCCTGGGTGTCATCATCGACGATAAGTTGACGTTCAACGCACACGTCGCAAATGTCTGCAGGAGGGCGATAGGCATCCACAAGCAGCTTACCAGGGCGGCAAAGACCAGTTGGGGTCTACACCCTGAAGTTATCCGAATAATATATGTGGCCACCGTAGAGCCGATCGTCTTGTACGCCGCCAGCGTATGGGCCTCGGCCGTTGGAAAGCTGGGAGTCAAGAAGCAGCTGGGAACAGTACAGCGCGGCATTGCGCAAAAACTGTGCAAGGGATACCGGACGGTATCCTTGAACTCTGCGCTAGTGCTGGCTGGGATACTGCCTCTCGACCTCCGCGTTCGCGAGGCGGCATCGTTATACGAGGCCAGGAGGGGGGTGCCCCAGCCAGCGCTTGGTGACAGGAGAGTTGAACAACCGGTTTCAGCAATGGAGGCTCCACACCCTGCGGAGCGCGCTGAGCTGAAGCTCGTAAGCGTGGTAAACCAGGAGCAAATTGATGCCGAGAACGAACTTGAGGTTCGTATCTTTACGGACGGGAGTAAGATTGGGGGCAAGGTTGGGGCTGCTCTCTCCATTTGGAGGGGCGATGCCGAGACCAAAGCTCTCAAGCTTGCTCTCCCACACTATTCCACTGTTTACCAGGCTGAGCTTCTGGCAATATGCGTCGCAACCAGGGAGATTCTCAAGCACAGTGCGCAGTCGTTTGGAATCTTCAGTGACTCCATGGCAGCCCTCCAAACCATACAAAACCACGACCGACATCACCCACTTGCAGTGGAGGTAAGGGCCAATATTAGGTCCATGTCTACCCAAAACAAGGCAATTACCTTGTTTTGGATCAAAGCTCACGAGGGACTGGTTGGTAACGAGAGGGCGGACGAATTAGCCAAAAGAGCCGCTGAAGGTTCCAAACGAAAGCCTGATTACGACTTGTGCCCGGTGTCGTATGTTAAGCAATGCATTCGCGCGGTAACATTGGACGAGTGGAACCGGAGGTACGTATCCGGTGAAACTGCTTCAGTGACTAAATTATTTTTCCCGGATGCGGTGGCGGCTTATAGGATTATCAGGAAGTGCAAAATTAGCAACATAGTCACGCAAATCATGACGGGGCACGGTGGGTTCTCGGCGTATTTGAACCGGTTCAAGTGCAAACAGAGCCCATCGTGCATCTGTGACCCTGATGTCGACGAAACGGTGCCACATATATTATTCGGCTGTCCTGTCTTTGACAGAGAAAGGCTGGAGGCCGAGCATGTACTCAACACCAAAATTGACGCCGAAAACACTTGCCAAATAATAGCGGGCAAGAAACGAGAAATCTTCTTGGAGTATTGCGTAAATATCTGTGAAAAGGTCGTTAAAAGAAACAAAAGTGCATAAGTAAAGATGTTTACATAATATAATGTAATATATTAATGGTAAGCATTGGAAATAAGAATTATAATAATTAGTAATTGTAAGCGTAATCAATAAGAAAACTAATACTCGAGTAGCCCAAAATTTTTAAACCTATGTAAAGACAATAGAAATAAGTTAGAATAAGATAATTATGTAAGATGAATGTAAAACGTGCTGCTGTGTCTCCCGTTGTAAAATAAGATATCATTTAACTAGTTGTAAGAATAATGTTAAGAATGTTGCAAAAATTAAAAAGTGTCCATGTAATGTAGTAGTTCATAGAAATAATATGAAAACCTGTACTAAATTAAAGAGTAACCACATAATGTACTAGTATTAAGACGTAGAATAAGAAGCCTGTAAAAAAAATAAAAGCCTATTTGTTGTTTTTTCCCTGTTCAAATATAATAAAGATTAAATAGCAGAATAGATAGTAGATATAAGGGCGTCCTACCCTTAAGAAAGAAAGATGATCGAATGCTAGAAAGATAAAGTATGCTGAATGAAAGTACGAGAGGAATAATTGCGAGAACTGGAATGAATGTTGTTTGCTTAGAATAGACTCCGATTATGTTGGAGATAGGAGAGAAAAAAAAAAAAAAAAAAAAAAAAAAAAAAAAAAAAAAAAAAAAAAAAAAACCTAACCTAACCTAACCTAACCTAACCTAACCTAACCTAACCTAACCTAACCTAACCTAACCTTTTTTTTTTTTTTTTTTTTTTTTTTTTTGGTAACGCTGGAAAAAAATGCATTACGCATACCCGCCCATCGGGGGAATGGACGGGCTATGTGGGACTCCCCGGGCAAGCCCGGTATACCCACTAAAATAAACCAGCGCACTCCCGCATCGTCTGTGTGGAGGAGGACTGGGAAACCGGCACAGCCTTTACGCCCAGTCCTCCGCCGACGATTGCCCACCGTAATGGCGGGCCCCGCACGCCCCTCCCTCAGTGGAGGGGCCCGGGAATGACCGTGAGTGATCGGCCATTCCCGCCCGACGAGGGTGGTGATTGTGCAATGCAGACGACAGGCGCCCCCGCACCTGCCGCCCGCTAATCACCACCAGGGGGTGGGCGCAGGCGATCGTACAACCGCCCTCTCCCACCCCCACCGCTGCCTCCTTTTGCGACATGGCGTCCTCGCAAAAGGAGGCAACCGCCGCCCAGGCCTCCCCGCTCCCCAGCATGGATTTACCACACCGGGAAGCGAGAGGACCTGCCACATAACCTCCTCAGGGGACGGCGCAGCTACGCCCCCGCTGGGCAC
The DNA here is from genome assembly GCA_949775005.1 of Orthosia gothica. Lineage (NCBI taxonomy): Eukaryota > Metazoa > Arthropoda > Insecta > Lepidoptera > Noctuidae > Orthosia > Orthosia gothica. The sequence continues at coordinate 26,780 of CATKRY010000039.1, forward strand.
ACCTAGACGGTGTGCCGCGCCGTGCCCCCCACCGCAATGGACCTTTACGGTCCCCGCCATTGCAGCATCTGGCCCGCGAAGGCCAGACGCCGCCCTCCGCGTGTGCGGCGAAGCGTCGAGACCGACGCTCCGCCGCCTCCTCCTACCACTGACTTGTCCCTGCCGACCATCCCACGTCAAAGGAGGGTCGGCAACGACAAGTCAACCTACCAAACCTAACCTACCCCACCCACCCCAACCTACCTACCCAGGCTACCCTTTCGTCGCATCCGGAGTGTCCTCTGCTATTCAGAGGAACACCCAGAGCGACGCGAATCCCCCCCCACCCCCCCGTCAGGTATTCGCCACCGCCAACAAGAACCCACGAATGGGAAGTTATTGACGGTACCCAGAGTGCACCAGCCCAGCGGGTTGCTCTTCTCCCCGGACGTATCCGAAAGAGACCAGCAACCAACTAGGACAACGTGGAGGTTACCTGACCCGCACCCCAACCTAACCTAACCTAACCTAACCTAACCTAACCTAACCTAACCTAACCTAACCTAACCTAACCTAACCAGTTCCCCCGCAGCCCTCGTGGTGGTCGGATCGTTTTTTGAGCCGCTCCGCACTTAAAAATTATTTTGACCGGTATTTTTTAGTGGTATACAGTAGTGTCATACACCAAACGACGCGTATTCGTGCCGCGCATGTGACAGTGAAGTTTTGACACACCGGAAAACTCCGGAAAAAGTGTTGTGAGTGAAAAACCGGAAAAAGAAGGAACATTGGCACTTTCGGAGCCCTATAACTTCGCCAAACGATCTTTGAGCCCTAGTTTTTAATACATCAATTTACGGGGCTCAACGAGGCGCATCTGACGACACCAAGCGTGGAATTTTCCGACCACGCGTTGCCAAGTAAATCGAGGAAAACTGGGAACATAACCCCAAAATTTGACCATGTGGTGATCAAAACAAACACCACAGAGAGACAGTTTTTTGGTACCCGAGAGGAGGCACACGGACGGGATAGACGACGCTTCGTGCGGATTTTTATCCCCACCACAAAACGAGATAAGCTATATAGAAGATCCCAACTTCGGACTCCTGTACTGAAGAAACTTCAGGCAGGACACCCACTTTTTTTGCTGGATACTGTTGCGCGCTCAAGAGAAGACTAGACCTAGCGTAAGCCTATATTTTTTAAGAGTTTATTTTGGCTAATAATTAGAAAAAAGTAAATTTTTCAGTTTTTTATAAAAATTTATATTAAAAACCATAAATATATAAAAATTTATTCTTTTATCGTAAAGAACATCATTTAACACTAATTTAGGTATTTTTTCCAAAATTTTAGGTTTTATAATATTAGAGATATTTAATTTTTTGTGTTTTTTCCGTATTAAATTAAAACTATTAGATATAAAATTATTTTGACAACAGGACTAGCCTTTTTAGACCTATTGCAGCTTGTTTAAGCCCAAATTTGCCCCCAATAGCTCCGGGAACGAGGAAAATAGACTTTTTCGGCCATTTTGGTTTTTTAGGTTGTCACACTTAAACACAATTATCTCCGGAGCCATTGGGCGCAGAAGACTCGGATTTCCGTGTTTCCCAACGGCATACTACGGGGGAAAAATTATATATGTTTTCAGGAGTTTTCAGGACCTGAAATTTTTCAGCCCTGAAACCATTTTTGGTGGATAGAGGAGGTGGAGCCAGGCTCAGCATTTCGAGCCGCTTTTCTCTGCGGTCAACGGTTGCGGAGTTACAGCAACCCAAAGACGGGTTTTGACAGTTACCCCCACCTTTTGGGAAACTTTGTCACGACGTAGCTCCGGGTCCGGGGGTCGTGGAGACTTGCGGTTTTCGCAGCGGTGTTTGGGGGGACAACCTCTGTCCTATCCAACTGGTTTCAGGCGTTTTGGAGCTGATAAGTTTCAGGATCCTGAAAACTAGTTTACGCGTCGGAGCAGGACGATCCAAGCCGAACAAGTCCAAGCTCGAGTGCTCTGCGACCACTGGGAGGAAAGTTATACCGGGTTGAAAATTGACTTTGACAGTTCTAGAACTGTCAAACCAATTTTCAGACTCGGATAACTCCCGAGTCGGGGGTCGTAGAGGGCTCGGGTTTTCTTTGGGGGCATCGGCTGGATCCTCCCTACCCGATAAGCCTGTTTTCAGCGGTTTTCAGGAGCCAAGTTTTTTCAGGCCTGAAACCTGCCCCACGGGGTAGATCTCATCGAGCCGGTTCAGGGAAGCCCGAGCACGGTGGCATTCGGCCGGACGGTCCCGGAGAAAACCACCGGTAACCAGATTCCGGACGCTGACCTTGATCGGCAACCGAAATTTCAAACCGGGTTATCTCCGGAACCCTTTGGGATAGGGTGGCCGTGTTTGGGTTCATTGGATTGGGCTCGGCGGGCTCTGTCCAGTGACATCAACAGAGAGACTCTACATAGAGCCGCTCTCCAAAAAATTTTTTGAAAACGGTTTTTACGACCTGAAACTCACTTTGAGGCCTATTTGGAGTCCCCTGAGGACTGTTTTAAGTATCCGGACCCTGATAAAAGTCTTTTTAAGACAGTTTTTTACATTTAGTTTCTTAGTTTTAAGACTCTTAGCGGTTTTGTTTCTTTTGAACAACAGCTATTAATTTTATTGTAATTTTATTTTTTTTTATTTTCTGTCCCTATTGACATAGTCGTTAAGTTGACGCATACCTCCAACATGTTCGGCTACCGAACGCCCTCAAAGACGACCGACGAGGAGAAGTCGCCGTCAGGACCTGGGCCAGCAGCCCCTCAAAGCGTCAGACGTAGTATAGGGGAGTGGGAAGCCACAAACACCGGCCCCAATGCAAATGACACTTTCAGTATTGAAAAGACGTCGCAGGCTGGCCCTGCAAAAATTAAAATTGGGTCTGTTACGACTCAGGAGGTCAAGGTTGCGACCATGACCACAGCGAGGAGGTCAGTCGAAAGATCCTCACCATCAAAGGTCAAATACGCAGACCGTACTGCGGAAGCTAAGGCCTGCTTAACCAAGACCAAACTAAATCTAAGTAGCTCTCGGAACACAAAAACAGAAATAAAGACAGCCATCACCGAAGCTACGGAAAGATTGTTCCAGCTGGTTAAGGAGGCCGAAGCGGAATCAAAATCCGCCAAATTAAAACCGACCAAGGAGGGTCGAACGACGCCGACGGCAAATCCAACACCACCTCCCACGAGACCATCTTCTGCCGAAGAAAAAGACGCGAGCAATAAACTGCTCCAAACGATAGAGCAACACACGAAGCTTCTTGTTGAGAGCACCAAGCAGATCCAGGAGCTCAAGGAGAAGATGGACCACCAAGCGGACATACTGGAGAAGAACAGTTACGCGAGTGTTACTGCAAATCGGGTTGTGAAGTCACCGCCAGGGCGCGGTACTTTGCACTCGGTTGTGGTCACCTCAAAAGACGAAAACGAAACCAGCGACGATGTCCTTGGGAAAATTAGAAAAGCAGTGGATCCAAAGGAGGGGTGGATAAAGGTGGAGAGGGTTCGAAAAGCCAAAAACAGAAAAATCATTATGGGGTTCGAAACCGAGGAGGAACGTACCAAGGCAAAGACACAACTTCAGAAGGAAGGAGTTGACCTCACCGTCGAGGAAATGAAGAACAGGGACCCTCTACTGATTCTCAGAAATGTTCTAGCCATTATTACCGACGAAAACATCGTGAAGGCTCTGAGGAATCAAAATAAGGGAGTTTTTGACGGCCTCGACGGTGGGGACAACAGGGTCGAAGTCAAGTTCAGGAAGAGAACGCGCAACCCTCATGCCGGCCACGTCATCCTCAGCGTCTCGCCCACCATCTGGCGACGGGCGCTGGAAAAAGGGACCGTGCATATTGAATTCCAACGCGTCAGAGTAGAGGATCAGTCCCCGTTGGTCCAGTGCACCCGCTGCCTAGGTTTTGGACACAGCAAGCGGTTCTGTAAGGAGCCTGCGGACCTGTGCAGCCACTGTGGAGGTCCACACATGAGACCAGAGTGCCCAGATTGGCTCTCAGGCTCACCACCCGCTTGCCATAACTGCGTAAGGTCCAGAACAGAACATGGCACGCCTCATAATGCGTTTAGCCAGGACTGCCCAGTACGAAAAAGGTGGGATGACGTGGCCCGCTCGACGGTAGCGTATTGCTAAGGGCACCTCAGTGGGACAAGCCCCCTATGGGGTATTGCAAGCTAACCTCCAACGCAAGAGATTAGCCACCAACGAGCTTCTTATAGAGGCCGCGAAGCGTGGAACAGCGGTGGCACTCTTACAGGAACCGTACGTAGCCGGGGCCAAAGTAATGAAGAGTCACAGGGGCGTTCGAATCTTCCAGAACACTGGCATAGGAGATGGGACTGTTAAAGCAGCAATAGCCGTTTTTAACAACGACCTCGTAGTCAAACAGTACCCGCAACTCACCACTAATAACATCTCAGTGGTGGGAATCCTGACCAGTGCCTGGGAGATCACGCTTGTCTCTTTTTACTTTGAGCCAGACCAGCCTATCGAGCCATACCTAGAGCATATAAGGCGAATATGGCTCGTCGTCGGCTCCAGGAACCTGATCGTTGGAGGGGACGCTAACGCCAAGAATTTATGGTGGGGTAGCCCCATAGTCGACTCCAGGGGTGACGAGATGATGGGAACTCTCGGCGAGCTGAACCTAAACATACTCAACCGAGGGGAAATTCCGACCTTCGACACCATCCGAGGAGGTAAGCGGTACAGCAGTCATGTTGACGTCACTGCCTGTTCCAATGATATGTTGGACTTGGTGGACGACTGGAGAGTTGACGAGGGACTCACGAGCTCGGACCACAACGGCATTGCGTTTGGTATCCTCTTAAAAAAGTCCAAGGGTATCAAAATAGAAAGGACAACCCGGAAATTTAACACCAGGAAAGCTAATTGGTCCAAGTTTCATGAGAAGCTTGGCCAATTAAAAATAGAAAATAAATTCACAGCAGAAGATATAGCCAAAATTAATAACACTAAACAAATTGAAACAATTACAAATAACTTAATAAAATCAATAGACGAAGCATGTAAGCACTCAATGCCACTTAAATTATCCAGAGAGGAACTTACCTTGCCGTGGTGGTCCGAGAGACTTGCGGGGCTCAAGAAGTCAGTCGCCACCAGGAAGCGCAGGATTCGCTGTGCCGCCCCAATTCGGAGGCAGAAGGTCGTAGAAGAGTACCTGAAACAGAAGGAAGAGTATGAGTTAGAGGTGGCCAAAGCTCAGACCGAGAGTTGGAAGGAATTTTGTGGGAAACAGGATAGGGAGGGGGTTTGGGAGGGGATTTATAGGGTGATAGGCAGAACGCAGCGCAGGGAGGAGGACTTGCCATTGGAGTTCAACGGTAAGGTGATGGATGCGAGAGGCTCCGTTAGACTTCTAGCGGATACTTTTTATCCTGAAGACCTCCCAGAAAGAGATAACGCCCATCACCGAACTGTGCGAAACAAAGCCGAACACGTGAACGATGACGAACAAGATGAACCTTGTGACCCACCGTTCACAATGGCAGAGTTAAAAAACTCAGTGAGGTCCTTCAACCCTAAAAAGGCGCCGGGCTCCGACGGATTTACATCCGACATATGCTGTCACGTCATCGATGACGATCCGGAGACATTTTTGAGGTTCTTGAATAAGTGCCTGGAATATTGCTACTTCCCAGCGCCCTGGAAGGAGGCGACAGTGATCATCTTAAGAAAGCCTGGGAAGGAGACATACTCTACCCCAAAATCCTATAGGCCTATAGGCTTGCTGCCGATCCTCGGCAAGATCTTCGAGAAGATGCTGGTGGCCCGCCTGAAGTTCCATCTTCTGCCTCGGATGAGCACCCGCCAGTACGGTTTCATGCCACAGAGGAGCACCGAAGACTCCCTCTATGCTCTCATGCAGCACATTCACTTAAAGCTTACACAGAAGAGATTGATTACCCTTGTATCTCTAGACATAGAGGGAGCCTTCGATAGCGCGTGGTGGCCTACGATAAGAGTCCGTCTGGCTGAGGAGAAATGCCCGATCAAACTCAGGCGGGTCATGGACAGCTATCTCGAGAACCGGAAAGTCTCGGTACGGTACTGCGGGGAGGAATACAGCAAAAGTACAAGTAAGGGCTGCGTCCAAGGCTCTATTGGAGGCCCTATTTTATGGAACCTGGTCCTGGACCCCCTTATAAAAGCATTGGAGAGCGAGGGTATTTATATACAGGCTTTTGCGGACGATGTCCTTTTAGTTTTTGACGGAGAGACCGCTCTGGAGATCGAGGAGCGTGCAAATGTTGCTCTCGGTCGTGTTCAGGCGTGGGGTGTCGATAACAAACTTAAATTTGCACCACATAAGACGGTTGCCATGGTGATAACCAAAAAGTTAAAATACGACACACCACGACTGAGCATGGGGGGGGTCAGCATAGGCATGTCTAAGGAAATGAAGCTTCTGGGCGTCACGTTAGACGAGAAGCTGACTTTCAACGCCCACGTCTCTCTTGTCTGCAAAAGGGCTATTTCAATATACAAGCGTCTGTCCAGGGCCGCAAGAGTCAGTTGGGGACTCCACCCAGAGGTCATTCGGATCATGTATGTGGCGACCATAGAGCCTATAATTTTATATGCTGCTAGCGTTTGGGCACCAGCAGCCAAGAAGCTGGGCATAATTAAACAGCTCAGAACTGTCCAGCGTGGCGTTATGCAGAAAATGTGTAAGGCGTACCGCACAGTTTCCCTTCATTCAGCACTTGTGCTGACAGGAATGCTCCCGCTTGACCTCCGCGTTCGGGAGGCGGCAGCGCTCTATGAAGCGAAAAGGGGGGTGCCTCAGCCTTTTCTGGGTGGAAGGGAAGTAGAAAGGATGTTCCCTGCGCTGGAGGCTCCGCACCCCGCGGAACAAATCAGCCTTGATTTCGGAAGCCTGGTAGACGAGGAACAATATAATAACCACAGTGACTTTGCTGCGAGAATCTTTACCGACGGCAGCAAAATTGAGGGCAGGGTTGGAGCGGCGCTTTCCCTGTGGAAAGGCGCTGCCGAAACGAAGGCCCTCAAGTTTGCTTTGCCGTCCTACTGTACCGTCTACCAGGCTGAACTCCTGGCTCTAAATAGAGCAGCAAGGGAGGTGCTCAGGTCTAGTGAAGCCACGTTCGGCATCTTCAGCGACTCCATGGCGGCTCTTCAGTCGGTGATCAACACAAGTTCCCCCCACCCTCTAGCAGTGGAAACAAGGGACACTCTGCGAAGCTGCCAGCTTCGAAACAAGAGTGTCTCCTTGTTCTGGATTAAGGCCCACGTAGGGTTGGAGGGAAACGAGAGAGCCGACCAGCTTGCAAAGGAGGCCGCCCTGGGGTCGAAGAAGAGGCCGGACTACGATCGGTGTCCCGTATCATTCGTCAAGCGACGAATCCGGTTGGAGACGCTTGACGAGTGGAACGCGAGATATGGGTCTGGCGACACGGCTTCGGGCACCAAGATCTTTTTCCCGGACGCGGTGGCGGCGTATGGAGTCGTGCGCAAGATGGCCCACACAGGTGTTACCACACAAATCCTGACGGGGCATGGTGGGTTCTCTGCATACCTGAAACGTTTCGGGTGTAAAGAGAGCCCATCGTGCGCCTGCGAGCCGGATGTCGAGGAGACGGTTCCTCACATTCTGTTCCGGTGCCCAATTACCGCAAAATTGCGGTATGAAGCGGGGCAGCATTTTACCGTGGAGTTATCTCTCCAAAACGTTCCGCAATTAATGAAGGGCAAAGAAAGAGATAAATTTTTAGAGTATTGCATAAAAATAGCAACGATAGTAATCAAAAGAAACAAAACCGTTTAAGTAAATATGCTATCATGATATAGTAGAATATATTAGAGAATAGCATAGAATAAGTAGGTAAACAATATAAAGAAAATAGTAATTAATAATGCATGAAATAGAAACAAGCTTAAGGAAAGTAAGAAATGTAATTTAAAATGTAAACTGCTCCTCTGTCGCCGTATCCTGTAAGATAGAGAAAATAAGTTAATAATGGAAAAGTATTAAATAAGAAACACCCAAATAAAATATAAGCACATTGTAAAATAGATATAGGTACCTATCCTGTAAAATGGTACAATAAACATGTAGAAAATGTTAAGAATAAGATTATAAACGAGATGTAAAATAGATATAGGAATACTGTACAATAGAAATAAAAATGTTTTAGAAAATAAAATAGTATAAGATATGATATAAGATTGTAAAATAGACATAAGTAAACATTAAGCAAAAAATGTAAAAAGCCACAAAAATAAAAAAGTTGTTTCATGTTTTATTGTAACACCCAATAAAGAGAAAAATAAAGAAAGTAGTTAGTTCTATATAGGGAAATAGATGGGAATCCCACCCATGGAGTATATAAATGCGGATGAATAATAGAAAGATAGGTATGATGGAATGAAAGTGCGAGAGGAATACACGCGAGAACTGGTATGAACGTATTAGCTTACAATAGACTCCGATAATGTTGGAGGTAGAAGTAAAAAAAAAAAAAAAAAAAAAAAAAAAAAAAAAAAAAAAAAAAAAAAAAAAAAAAAAAACCTAACCTAACCTAACCTAACCTAACCTAACCTAACCTTTTTTTTTTTTTTTTTTTTTTTTTTTTTTTTGATAACGCTGGAAAAAAAATGCATTACGCATACCCGCCCATCGGGGGAATGGACGGGCTATGTGGGACTCCCCGGGCAAGCCCGGTATACCCACTAAAATAAACCAGCGCACTCCCGCATCGTCTTTATGGAGGAGGACTGGGAAACCGGCACAGCCTTTACGCCCAGTCCTCCGCCGACGAATGCCCACCACAATGGCGGGCCCCGCACGCCCCTCCCTCAGTGGAGGGGCCCGGGAATGACCGTGAGTGATCGGCCATTCCCGCCCGACGAGGGTGGCGATTGTGCAATGCAGACGACAGGCGCCCCCGCACCTGCCGCCCGCTAATCACCACCAGGGGGTGGGCGCAGGCGATCGTACAACCGCCCTCTCCCACCCCCACCGCTGCCTCCTTTTGCGACATGGCGTCCTCGCAAAAGGAGGCAACCGCCGCCCAGGCCTCCCCGCTCCCCAGCATGGATTTACCACACCGGGAAGCGAGAGGACCTGCCAAACACCTCAGGGCACGGCGCAGCTACGCCCCCGCTGGGCACACCTAGACGGTGTGTCGCGCCGTACCCCCCACCGCACTGGACCTAACGGTCCCCTCCTATGCGGCATCTGGCCAGAATCCGCGAAGGCCAGATGCCGCCCTCCGCGTGTGCGGCGAAGCGTCGAGAACGACGCTCCGCCGCCTCCTCCTACCATCGACTTGTCCCTGCCGACCATCCCACGTCAAAGGAGGGTCGGCAACGACAAGTCGCCCTCCTCGTGGGCCCACCTCCCGCCCCCGAGCCGCGGCCACCCCCACCCACAGGAGAGATTCCGGGCTGCAGAGCCAGGTGCAGAGCGGGCAAAGCCCGGATGCAGAGCCGGGCAAAGCAGGGTGCAGAGCTGGTCAGTGCACTCGGTGAGCTCAAACCGCACGAGCGCCGAGTGCAAAGCCAGGTGCAGAGCGGGCAGAGCCGGTCACTGCAGAGCCGGGCAGTGCAGGGTGCAGAGCTGGGGTGCCCCGGGCGTTCCCCCCCGCAGGGGAAGGCGGCCCGCCCAGAGTACAAGAAGTGAGCCCCACCGCTGACCTACCGCTACCTACCCCGCCTACCCCTGCGTCGCGTCTGGAGTGTCCCCTGCTAATCAGGGGAACACCCAGAGCGACGAGTCCCCCCCCTCCCCCCCCGTCAGGTATTCGCCACCGCCAACAAGAACCCACGAATGGGAAGTTATTGACGGTGCCCAGGGTGCACCAGCCCAGCGGGTTGCTCTTCCCCCCGGACGTATCCGAAAGAGACCAGCAACCAACTAGGCCAACGTGGAGGTTACCTGACCCGCACCCCAACCTAACCTAACCTAACCTAACCTAACCTAACCTTTTTTTTTTTTTTTTTTTTTTTTTTTTTTTTTTTTTTTGTTCCGGGGTGGAAAATCCTCATCGGATGTCCTCCGCCCTGGGGGGGCGGAGGGGTCTGTCAGACTCCTACTGACTAAAAACCACCCCGGTGTTCCATCTCACACCTACGCTGGGGGTCGCGGGAACAATGATACTTCCGCAACCCCCGGCTAGTGCCGGCCCGCCTCTGCGGGCCACGGTCTCGGGTTGGAGGGGGAGTGAGGTGTTTGACTCCCCCCGCGACGTCTAAGAGGGGCGTGCGTGGAACACGACGCGCCGCCACCTCGGGTCCTGATGTGTGGGGGGCGACGGACGTCCCCGAGTCCGCCGCCCCTGGACCCATTTAGGGCGGCTGGAAGAGGGCGTTGTCCGCCCTCCGCCGACGCCCGGCGCGTCTGCTGCGGATCGGGTTAGCAGATGAAATCTCCCTCTCCCTCTCCGCAGCCTCCTTCTGCGAGACGACTGTTTCGCAGAAGGATACCACCGCAACCTAACCTAACCTAACCTAACCTAACCTAACCTGAGTGGTCAAGCCCAATTTTGTTAGTACCCAAAAAATCAGATGATAATTCTAAGAAATGGAGGCTGGTTATTGATTTTCGTAAATTAAACACTAGAATTTTAGACGATAAATTTCCACTCCCGAATATTAACGATATTTTAGATTCTTTATCCGGTTCAATGTATTTTTCACAATTAGATTTATCACAAGCATATTATCAGGCAAAATTGCAACCAGAAAGCAGAAAGTATACAGCATTCACTACGCCATCAGGCCAATATCAAATGACCCGGTTACCTATGGGATTAAAAATTAGCCCAAGTGCATTCTCTCGTCTAATGACAATTGCCATGTCTGGACTTACATACGACAAATTATTTGTATATTTAGATAATTTAATCTGTTTTGGACGTAATTTACAAGTCCACAATAAAAATCTTATAGATATTTTAACTAGATTACGCAAAGTTAACTTGAAACTTAATCCAATGAAATGTGATTTCCTAAGAAAAGAAATGCAGTTTTTAGGACATGTTGTAACATCTGAAGGAATTAAACCAGATTTAGATAAAATAAACATAGTGAAAAATTATCCCGTACCCAAAAATGCAGACGAAACAAAAAGATTCATAGCATTCGTCAACTTTTATAGAAAATTTATACCAGATTTTGCCGCAATATCCTTACCACTTAACAGATTGTGTCGAAAAAATTTTAACTTTGAATGGTCGCATGAGTGTCAGAAATCCTTCGAATCCCTGAAAGAGTCGTTAATATCACCACCAATATTACAATATCCCAACTTCGATGAAAACAATACTTTCGTTTTACAAACAGATGCATCCGGATATGCAATCGGTTCCGTGCTTTGCAATAGTGATAACAGACCAATTGCTTACGCAAGCCGTAGTCTTAATAAAGCAGAAATTAGGTACCCCACGATAGAAAAAGAGTTACTCGCTATCGTATGGTCTGTTAAGTATTTCCGACCCTATCTTTACGGTAGAAAATTTATTATCAAAACCGACCACAAACCATTAATTTACTTATTTAATCAAATAAATCCATCTAGCCGTTTGACTAGATTCCGTTTAATAATAGAGGAGTACGATTACATAATAGAATATGTTCGAGGTACTGACAATGCAGCTGCAGATGCCATGTCACGTATCCGTATAACAAGCGATGAATTGAAGGAAATAAACCAGCACGTTGTGTCTGTATTAACCAGAGGCCAGAAAAAGCGTATGCGTGAAGGAAATGAACAAGTTCTGAGTGACAACCCTATGGTTGCTAAGCGATCTATGAACGACTGGACTGATCACCCAAGAGTTACGGAATTGCTTAAAAAACCAAAGGATTGCACTGAGTTAAGGTTCGTAAATGAAAAAGAATGGAATAACCAATCAAATACTATATTTAATTATGATGCATCAAATTGTATACTAAGAGTAAACCCATCTTACCGATTACAATGCGCACGAGATGCCTTTGTACGGGAGTTGGCTTATTACTGTAACCTAATGAAACTTGATAGTCTGTACATTGTACAAAGTAATGAAAACATTGAGATAGTAAGAGATTTAATTCATAGCATAAATATTACACCTAATTGGTCCGGACCACGTTTAAATGTTATAAAAGGTGTAAAAGTAATAAGTGATCACGATACGAAACGTATAATTTTAAATGACTACCACTTATTACCGAGTAGCGGCCACGCCGGTATACGACGAATGATAAATAATATAAAACGGCGTTATTTTTGGTCGAAATTGGTAAATGACGTCACAGAGTTTGTAAATCGCTGCGATAAATGCCAGCGACAGAAACATTTTAAGCACATAAAACAGCCAATGGTCCTGACTGATACAGGTCATTCGGCGTTTGATAGAGTATTTTTAGATTTAGTTGGGCCCTTAAGTAAGGATAGTGATAATTATATGTATATACTCACACTACAGTGTGATCTTAGCAAGTATGTAGAAGCTTACCCGCTTAGAAATAAGGATACAATTTCAGTGACAATGGCTTTCATTAATAATTTTGTATTACGTTATGGCATTCCGAGAAATATAATATCAGATCGCGGTACGGAGTTCGTTTCGAAAGTAATGAATGAAGTATGTAAAATACTAAAAATAACCCAATCAACATCTACAGCATATCATCACCAATCAATTGGAGGCTTAGAAAATACTCATAAAAATCTACTTTCATTCCTTCGCATACAAACAGAGAACCAACCCCAAAATTGGAGTTTATGGCTTCCATATTGGTGCTTTGCTTTTAATACCACTGTACATACGGAAACTAAATACACTCCATATGAACTGGTATTTGGAAAACTGTGCAATTTACCTAGTAATTTAACTTCAGATATTGAACCATTATATAACTTATATGACTATCCACAACAACTCAAATATAAGCTTCAAAAATCACAGTATGACGCGAGACAAAATTTAATTAATAGTAAACAGATCAGGAAATGTAGATATGATTCGTATACCAATCCTGTAACATACAGTAATGGTGACATGATACTACTTAAGAATGAACAAACAGCAAACAAATTTGATCCGCTATACATAGGACCCTACGAAGTAATAGAAGATTGTAACCCAAATTTAAAAATACTGTATAAAGGAAAAGAAGTAATAGTACATAAAAATAGAACCAGACCATATACTACCTAATGATAAGCTGTTAGCATGTAACTTTAAGTTGAAAAATAGATTGTACTATTATTTTTTTAAATGTATTCCTGTGTGTAACCCTATATTTTGTACCAATATTTTATTTTCGTCATTATTTTGTCTGCATATTATAAAAAAAAAAAATTAAGTGACTATACACGTATTATAACCTAAAAATAAAAATAAGTGTAACCATTATTTTTATTTTATTTAGCCGGTGGGCGTGTAGTGTGTAAGACATATGTATGTGAGCTCATGTATTCTAATGTACCTATCAACACGTATATAAACAATTGTACTCTATGATTAAGGGCAGTAATAAAGGAGATTCTAATGAAGAGACTTGTTTAACTCATCTCCCCGGACTCACAACCTTACA